>CAKAOI010032557.1:0-19656 GCA_916701655.1 Sebastiscus albofasciatus
CGCGTCCTTGCCAGATACGCGGGATGTGGCTGCACGCCCACAGGAAATCCAGGGCTGATGATGGATCAAGTCTGAAAAACGTTACACAGACACTTAACATAATCTCTCACTCACACCAGAAAAAGTGTCTGACAAAATGTTTTTAAAAAATGGGTGTACTTGTAGTCTCTGCGCTTGCTGAGAAGAGCGCTGATACACTGCAGGAGGGTGGACCAGTTTGACTGATGTGTAAGCAAGGCCAACAGATAAGGTCTGTAGGCCGGGGTTCCTCTGGCCTGAAATAAAGAAATGGGAAAGGATGCATCAGGAACGCCAAGCAAACACTTAATCCAGTATGATAAGACAAGAGAAGTACATTATCTGCAGGCAATGCTCATCTTACCTTGTTGAGGGCAAACAGCAGTTTCTGTTGAAGGTCTGGACACACTGAAGTGACCTCAGGGTCGAGATGCTCCAGCCAATCAACCAGCAGCCCTGAGCTCAGTCCTGACTTTGTCACCTCGGAGCTGCAGGCAAGATGCAACTGAAAGGTTACCTCTATGGAAATGTGACTGAACACCCATTCAGGTCCTATAGTTTTAATCAAGACCTCAGAATACAACTGAGAAAAAGATCTTATGCACAATGTTCATGTGCTTCGTGTGCCCAATGTGCTGGTTCATTACAACCAACAAATTAAACATTTGATCATTAAAGCTCTTATTGTTAACATTTTAATGTACACAGAATTTTTTGTAAATTAATTATTTTAAAAATGTTGGCGGGTCCAAAATGAATGTTTTGTTCATCTGTGGAAAATGTGAGATGTTTGGTTCCCACTTCTAACAAGGCTTGTGTGCCAATAGTAGAACGACTTTGGTATCACGTGGTATCTCTGGTCGTCAGTTAGTGTGGAAAAAAACAGATAAATGGCTGAGATTGACGACAAGTGCCTGGCAACGACTTGTTGTGAAGTAAATGCAATGGAACGGGGGAGGGAGGATGCGACATCTAGCGGCTGAATGTTACCAGTGTTATCAATAATACCTTTAACGTTCAGCGTTTCCCCGAGGTCGACTGCTTTGAGGTGGCAGACCCACTCTGAGAGCGGCCACTCATTCTACTATCTACCTCTACACCAAATTCCGTTCTCAAATTTAACACTTTCAAGTTTTTTTTAGGCATTTATCAGTTACTTTTCCAAACATTTAGCAATCAGTTACTTTCCAAAATCCTCATGAACCACTCTTCACATCGGCATAAATTAGATCCACCGCACAACACTTATAGTGCAGTCACTTTAAAGCTGGTTCGCCTGTTACTCACGTTATTTCCTTATTCATTTGCTCCTGGTGAAGAACATCAGGAGCAAATGCCAGCAGTTGCGTTTTCATTAAAACAAAAATGATGACTGGTGTGTTAACTGCATGCCAAATTAATCAGAGCACACAAGGCCAAATTGCCTACCATATGACCGGCTGCTGACAAGCAATGTAGCATTTAAAAGGCTATTTGTGTCCAGCGCAGTGCTCAGTACACATAAAATGCGCCGAGGCTACATTACATCACTTCAGCAAACTTCACGGAGAACAAACGGGGCAAAAAAACAGCATCGCCGATCTGTTTTAACCAAATATTCTCTGGTCTTGCTCAGCTCAAAACACAAAAGCACAGAATCCATCAGCTGCAAGTTAGCGTGTCTTTCACTACTGAGCCTGTTTGTAACCGGTACAGACAACATTATCTTCACTTCACCTGTCTCTCCTCTGCTGCTCCGTGTTTGTCTAGAGGCTAAGCTCCACACTCGGTGAAACACGAGAGCAGAGGATATTAATGATCATGTGGAATTTTAGCAGCGGCGCTCATAATTGAATTATGAATATATGAGAAAACACTGATGTTGAGTCACTTGGAATCTGTCTTGGTGATACAAAATGTTTCACACTGTAGTAACACAACTTCTACAGTTAAATCGAGACACTCCCTTTTCTAACAATGCACAGACACGCTACACAAATACGTGCCATCACTTTATCTACGTGCAAATCCTTGGACCAGACCTTACATGTGTCAATGAGCAACCTTTCAGCATGTACCTGAAGCGGTAAAGTAAATGTTCTATGATTTTCACAGCAAGTGAATCTGTAAAGCCAATGTAAAGCTGCAAAACCAATTAAACCTTTCCGAACCAAATCCAATAGCAGTACAAGGCCACAGACAGCGAGCGCCGCTTTGCTATTTTTTTTTTTTTGTCACAGGCAGCCGTGTTTGTCATTTAGTCCTGTCAAATATAAATGTTTCTTGCATGACTTGAGAGGGAAATAGAATTGCGGTGCTCACTTGTTAGAATCCACTTCCTTTTTCACAGCTCGCTCCTCACTTTCCTGAAGCAGCAAGGAAATCACCGTGGCAACAGGGCCGGCTGTCCCGTTCTGTGTACCAACAGTCATCAACAGAGACAGCAGCTCCTCCAAATAGGGCGACTTCACCTCCATCAGCCCTTGTAACACTGGAATATAATAAACAAAAACAGCATGCTTAGTGTTGGATTGTCATTATGTATCCTTATGTAACAAAACTAGAACTAAGGGCGCCTTCACAAATTGTCCATTTGGTTAGTCCGAATTGATACTTTTGGTTTGTTTTCTATTTAGTCTGGTTCGCTTTTTGCAGGACACAAATTAAAGCAGACTAAATGAAAAAAAAACGTTTTTGGTGAGGAGTGTACGAACGAGTGAAATTATCTTTTTGGTCTCAAGAGCTGCCACTTCTATGGAGGGAATCACAGACTTTAATATATTGCAGTTTTTTCACTTTGACTCAGCACTGATCTACTGCACACGAATCCCATCTCCTCCAGTTTAGCTTCTATCTATCTGACTTTATAAGCATCACTATTTTTGTGGACTTTATTTAGCATATTCTGTACGTTCTCTTCGGCCCAGATGTCAAGCAAACATCGGATTTCTGCTGAAGTCCAGGTCAGTCCTCTCCCACTCATGTTAACCTGTCGTTTACCTGTGTCCATCTCAACAAATGCCCACACAGGCAGCCTGAGACTGGTTACGAGAGGTGGTCTTGGACCGGTTGTTTTGTTCCGCACCAGAGTACGACTAAAACAGACTAAATGTTGGCTTGTGCAAGCTAAATCTTTCAGTACTTTTAAATATAAAATATATTTACTTGATAAATTAAAAAAAAAAAAAACGTTCTACCTGATAAATCAATACATCACGTTTAAAGACTGTGATGGATTAATTCTATCAATCAGCTAATTATTTGACTACTGTTTGAAACACTAAATCTGATACTCAGTTCACACAAATTCAATACACGCTCACATCATCCATACAAAGACTCTATTAATACCTTTCCCAATGAGCTCTGCTTCTGCATTACATCTGTCTCCAGCTTTCAGCATTGCAATGACGGCCATCAGCGGCACTTCAATATCTCTGCGATAGGCCAAAGCCTCAGCCAGGTGGAGAAAACCTGTACGCACTGCGGGGCAGAGACACTTGTCACACACTGATTATCTACAATGAATAAACATTTGAAAAGATAATGTGTTGAGGTGCTCACCATCATTGTGCCTGTGTTTGTTAGAGTTCTGACCAGCGAAGGATTTGAGCAGAGTCTTTAGGGGTCCTGCCTCCACGGTTGGGTTGTCTAACCAGATTAACATCTCAACAATGACCTTCAGGAACAGTGAGGAGAAAGCCATGTCCTGGGACACGAGACGCTGGAAGAAACAAGAAAAAAAAGTCTTGTAATCCAATGTTTTATGGCTCAACATGGAATTATGCACCGACTGTTAATGAGCCTTACCTGGTAGAGGTGAAGTTGGCGCATGAGAGGACAGGAGAGGGCGTGGCTGTGGTGCATTGATATGACAATAGGTCCTGCGTGAGCAGAGGTGAGCAGGGCTGCTATGGCCTGTAGGAGCCGAAATGCCAACCCACCCTGCTGAATTTGGCCCTGCTTGGCCCGCATTAGCTCTTTAGCAAGCGCCTGCTGCAGGGCCAGAGAGAGCTGACTGGGAGGGGGGCCGTGCCAGCGGGGGTCCACTTTTAAGGGGAATATCTGTCAAAGGAAACAGAAACAGGTCAGTTTGACACAGAAGTGACTCAACAACAGCTTGGAATGAATACAGTGGAAACTGCTTATTGATCATGTCTTTCTTCCAGTAAGTAAAAAATTTACCCCACAAAGAATTTTGTTTAAAAAATTCACAAGACAAAGAACTGAGAATAAAACAGCTAGAAAATCCCACCTGAAGCAACATGCCAGCGAGATCGTCATCAGGCCCGACTGCAGGAAGCTGACTGGCTGCTCTCATCTTCACAGAGCTGTGGGGCGTTTCCACGGTAACTTTGACCTTACTTGTTTCAGCAGAATCTGTCAGAAGGGATGTAGTCAGGACATGGACTGATTTAGATTATTTTCATGCATTTTCTGGTAGATCCTTTGTCTAAGATTATGTGCAAGTATAAAAAAATCTTAATATTGTTAAACAAATTTACAAACTTTTACACTTTTAATGTGAGTAATCTAGAAAATGAATAGCAAAAATGACTTTAGTGTCATATAATATAACCTGAAACACCAACCTCTGAGTGGAGGAAGAGAGGAGCTCAGTAACGAATGGAAAGTGTGCCCCCCAGTGGCACCTCGCTCGTGTTGCACTTCAACCAGGTGGGCCATGTAGTCTATTGCAGGATGAATACGAAATGAGATTAATCATAAATATTTTAGGACTATAATCTCAAAATGTTGAACTATTTCAAAAGCAAGATATCTGCAGGTCTCTTACGCTTGTCCATGATGTTTTGTTCCAGCGTCTGTGTATCATGAGAGACCGCCTGATCCAAGTACTGCAGCAGTTTACTCATGCTGGATACAGGGATGCCAAAAGATTGTACAAACAGCAGCAGCTGCTGAGACTCCAGGTCTTGTAAAGCTGAGGGGAAAAACATGTATTGTTCCGTTAAAAATTAAAAAATTAATTTACATGGTGACCAACACATATTTTTGTGTGCTATGGCAAGTTGTACCTGCATCAACCAATCGAGAAACCTCTGATCGGATCATCCTAAGTTTCAACCAATCAGGGAGCAGGAGGGCCTCTTCTGAGGTGTCAACCAGGAAGGCCGTGGGTAGAGGTTTCTTGTCGGGAAACCAAATGTCCAAAAGAGCGTAGAAATCACTCTCTCCTGTAAATATGCACATTGGTAAACATGTTCTTACTTGGGATGCACGATATTGGATTTTTGCAGATATCTATTTTTTTTTATCCAATGCCAATTAGGAATGCATGATCCAACTTTTTCAGTCCCGGTACTGATAGTGATAGTGATACCAGTGTACCAATCCGATACCAGTGTTTAATTAATAAGCTGTATGCCTCACTGTGTGGAAGTGACTGGGATTATTCT
This sequence comes from Sebastiscus albofasciatus, assembly GCA_916701655.1. NCBI lineage: Eukaryota > Metazoa > Chordata > Actinopteri > Perciformes > Sebastidae > Sebastiscus > Sebastiscus albofasciatus. Next base: position 5,415 of record CAKAOI010032557.1, read on the forward strand.
TTTATGTGTAAGGCAACATCCAGCCTGACTTAAACATTACTCTCCTAACTTAAATAAAATGTAATTACATACAAATACATAGATATAGATTTACTGAATAGTTATCAAAATAATAAAATCATACACCAGTAACTTGGTAAAAAAAAAATCTTCAAAATGAACTGGAATTACAATTCAAGTGTAAACATTTTTAATGCAGCAACAAATTGGTCAAAACTTAAACAGGAATTCAAATTCCAGTATATAACGTATATAGTCTATAAACATAGAACTGAATTGAGTAGATTGGCCCCATTATCACCGATACAGCTATTCGAGTCAATATCGGCCCGATATTCGATTCGGTGTCGGTACATCCCTGATGCCAATATTTATATATATCAAATATATTTATTATCATCATGCATCCCTAGTTCTTACAGCCCCTTTAACATTGGAAACGTTGAACAGCAAAGTGAACAGGACTACCTTTAGGTGGTCCCAGAGTCAGCAGGATAACCATGGCATGGACTACCAGAATGTGCATCGTAGCAGTCTCTCCTGTGGTCCAACGCAGAAACACCTGGTCCTGAGACTCTGACTGGAGAACAAAAGAAGTCTGTCAGGCACCAGTTTTATCATGCAATTCCCCCCGTTTTCCTCACATCCTACAGACATCAAACTGGGATTAATCTTTAATTGCAGATGAAATTTCAGTTGCAGCCGCAAAGCACATTTTTCAAGCTCACTATTGTATTTATTTTTTCTTGGACTCACTATCAAGATCATTCAGTAATCACAGTCAGGTCACTAGACCCAAAACGTACCACTTTTTTTTTCAGCTTATTCTTAGATATTTCCGTTACATTGAGCCAGTGAGAGGATCGATAAATAGTGAGCCATGGTGTAAATGATGAATGTAGTTCAGTTAGTAATGCTCACCCAGCTGTAAAGATCCTCGCCCTCTTTGGTCTTCCTCATCCGCTTGATGTATGTAGAGAAGATGGTGAGGAAAGCACTGAGCACGGCATCAGACTCGGGTCTGCAGGAATGTTTGGAGAACAGGCTGTTCATGATGGTGGAACGCTCGACGATTAGCCGGGCGACGTCCTATAGAGAGCGATTCGAAGATCAGATTCACGTCAGCGCTGCTCGACGTAAAAAACAGATTAACGAAAAAACATGTAATGTAATGAATGTAAGTAACTCGCCGTGATTACCAGGGCCAGGTCATTATGAGAAGCCTGCTCCTCCACCGGTGCATGCTGGGAGAGGTAGATGAGATAGGCACTGATGGTCTGTGGATCTGTCTCCATGTGAATAGCCTTCAAGAGAGCAGACAGACAAGACACCCGTCAAACTCCTTGTCATTAAACCTGCTAAAAGGTTTACATTTATTTACAGTTGTTGACAGTTTACAGTCGAATCAGACACTGACCTGCTGCAGAGCAGTGGACGTCATGCCTCTGACGCTGTCAAACAAGGGGAGCTTTGGGAGGTCTTGTAGCAGCCAGTTGTACCCTGGCAAGAGCTCAGCATCTGCAGAGTCTTCTTCCATGGGCTGATCCCGCTCATCACCGTCTTTCAGGCCTCCTTCACTCAGCACCAATGACAAACCCTACACACAAATATATAATGTAAATGGAATCAGGTTTAAACAGTAACACAATGCTACTAGTGATGTTTTTTTTTATGCTTCCAATACGGTACCTTCATGGCTAGAACTCTCGATGCCACCTGAGAAGAGCTGAGACGACGCAGAAAGTAGTCCAGCACTTCACATGTTGTCTGTTCGTCAGCCTTAGGACCCAACAAAAGATCCTGGAGCCGCCCAAGTAGCTGCCTTTGCTTTTGCTGTCTCTAACAGGAAGAGAGATAATAATTCAGGATTAGCCAAAAGTCTGTAATAAACTACACATATATTTAAATAAGCACAGAGATAAATTTAGCATGTTGCAAGTTTATTTGCCCGTTATTCAGCCATTTGCAAAAAGCAGTGACAGAGGTGAGATAATCATGAAGCTAATCAATAAGGTTATGAATAATGGGAACGCTAGCACTAGCTGAGTCAAAGTTAGCTGTGCTAGGTTTGGAAATAACTCAACGTGTTAGCTCAGATGTGGGGTTGTATGTACTCCCGTGTTCTGCGAGGTAAAATTAAACTAACGTGGCGTCCACACAGCAGCACATTTCTTAGCTTCCATGCCGGTTCTCCTATCTGATTCTCCAAGTCACTGTATGTAACGTTAATACACTCACTATAAGGGTGTTTATATACTTCATATTTAGCAGCGTCATCATGCAGAAACCTACATCAGGTCATTTCGGAAAAGGTTTTTAGAAGGGCTTGGGAAAATAGCATTTTGACGCTAAAACATACAAACCAAAATTTCAGTAATTGCTGCCTGCCAACAGTAAGGAATGTTGTTATAATCAACATACTTGTCTCTTCTTAGCTTTCTGCTCTTTGCTCTCTCCCTCTTCGTCATCCTCTATTGGCAGACTGTCATCCGCAGCATCATGCAGAAGGAATTCACACAGGCACTGTACTGGAAGCACATCCAGGGATCCCTCACTGGACTGGACCAAATCAGCCAACCATGGCATGGACTGAGAGGAAGCCTGTGAAGGGTAAAAAATGAACAGTTACAGGACGCACACTGAGGACAAAAGCCTTAGAACAAAGGTGCCCAAACTTTTTCCCTTGGAGGGTCAAAACTGGAACTCGGTGTTGGGCCATGGGCCAAAAGTAAACACCTATTGTATTGTTAAAATGCAAAATGGTACTAGGATCCCAAGTTCCCCTGATTGAATACTATTTTAGCTTTTACATAATTAACCCCTTAAAATCCATCTGCTGAATACAATTGGGCTCATTTCCAGTCATCCCCAATTTATGCATTTCAAAGACTGTTTAGGGACCCCGGTATGCAGAAATATTCAAATACACCCATTTTAGAATAGGCGAAAATAACACATTTATACTGCATTAAAAAAACTGTATAGGTTTTGCCCCAAACTGCATGTGATTATCACAAAGTGGGCATGTCTGTAAAGGGGAGACTCGTGGGTACCCATAGAACCCATTTTCCCATATTGAGGTCAGAGGTCAAGTGACCCCTGTGAAAATGCCCTTTCCAGTTTTTCCTCGCCAAAATGTAACCTCACTTTGGAACGTTATTTTACCTCCTTCCTGACAAGCTAACATGACATGGTTGGTACCAATGGATACCAGCGGGAAGGTGTAACAGTAAGTTTTCAGCAGGTGTGTGTTGGGTTAGGATCGAGCGATATGTTAAAATTTTCCAACCGGCCAACATCAGCCCAACAACCGGCAATTATCGATATATTTGCGCAGGTGTGTGTGTGCAGCGCTCCCCCTCTACCCCTCTGTTTTAGCTGGGAAATCAGCTGTTCTAGCGGCGGAGCATCGCAAAACATACTCGACAGAACAAAATAAAACTCACCAAAACTGTCTTGGTTAGTCTTTCCAACAATCACCAACTCTGGTTTGGTCAAAATAAACCCTTGCTTGAATTAGATCGAAGGCAGACCATTAAATTAGCTAAATAAAATGACAAACATCGGCCAAAAAAAACAAAACAATCGGCGATGTGCTGAGTCAATTGTTGATAGCCAATATATATTCGTCCAATCGCCCAACCCTATCGTGTGTATTAGTGTGTCCTTGGCCATTACCTGTCTCTGGATGATGTTGAGGAGGAAGTCCGGGTTGCGGCTGCGGCAAAGGAGATGTCCCAGACGCAGAGACTGGTTGAGGGTTTTTACCTGCTCCTGGATCTGAGGAGGAGGTCGACGAGGAGGACCCCTGAACACAAACAAAAACGATGAGTCCATCTTACAATCACACATCTGTTAGAACACTTTTATCTAGATTTTAAAAGCTATTATAGCTTAATACAGGACTTTTTCCATTTATAGACTGACAATGATTTTCTAGTGGTAATAGGTAGATTGAACTGTCTGCTGTATAGAAAGTAGGACGGTGTAAGTTTACTGTCCTCCCTCCAGTCTAAAGAAAGTGGAGGTTGTTGGAGAAGTTTCAAAAAAGAGAATACAATCAACTAGTTGCAAGGTGCATAATTCCTCTTGGTCTCTTACTGGGGATCCAGACTGGTAAGCTGAGACAACAGCAGGCTGTTGCTCTCTGTGATGGTCTGTTTGGTGGAGGCTGCTGCCAAGTGGCTCTCAAAGGCCAGGATCTCCTGTTTCTCTCTCTGGGAGATCTGCAGCTCCCTGTTGATCATCTCCGTCTTTGTGTCCTCGTCCGCAATGGTGCATGGAGGGTAGCTGTAGTTACTACGGAGGCATAGAGAGATGCGTTTTAGTGAGCTCAGCATTGTTATCCTGCAAACTGTTCTATTCTAAATAACCTTCACCTACTTTGTCATAACCATCTCCATGAGCATTTTCAGTGTAGGATAGCCATCCCAGGCAGCCAAACCTAAAGGAAGAAATGTCAGACAATATATTAATGAAGAATATTTAAGAGCTTAAGAAGCTACGCTTATGTATTCAACATAGAAAAAGTGCTGTACCTATTTTCTGAGGATTAAACGCGGCCACCACAAGCAGCAGCAGCCATGCCTTCCAATACAGTGCGGATATCGCCAAATTTGGATGTTGGTACCTTAAACATTAAGAGTCGTTTGTTATTTTAGACTGTAAACTGTATGACCTGAAAGTGTTTTTTTAAAAGATGGCTGTAGTACCCTGCAGGCAGCTGAATGTTCTCCGGGTGGTGGTATGTACACAGATTCAGCACCGCATCAATGAGTTGGATCCTCTCCACTTTCAGGACCTCCAGATCTGTTTAAAAAGAAACAGTCGGTCAGCTCTACGGATTCAAACTGATATGTCAAAGATCATGCCAAGAAACAGTCAATTACAATGAAAACCATATTTCCTTTGTTCATACTTTCCTAAGATGCATTTTTCTGTGAGGATAAGATGTGAATAAGGAGTTGAAAGACTCAAGTTGGCTGCTCATTAAACTGAGGCACATGTGTTTACCAAATGTCCAAATATTCTGCCACAGAGTAATATACACAGCTTAACTGTGATCATAAACAGTCACAGCCTAAGTGGATCTTCACACACCATCAGACTGAACTCCAGCAGCCCTCTTCACCAGGTGATCTGCCAGCTCCATGGCATCGGCTGGGCCCAGGGGCAAATCCCGCGACAGCCCGATCACCAGAATGCGCATCAGTGTGTCCTCCAACAGGGGCACCTCGGAGCAGAGGCGGAGGAAGAAACTGAGGAATAATTTTTAAAAAAAAGCTTAGTAAGGTGCTAAAGAAAACACGATTCATTTGGAGTAACGGAGGAAAACTCACTTCCTGTCACTCTCTGGAGGCCAGTTGTCCCACTTGTAATACGTCTCAGGTTGCTCTGTGAACAGCACTTTGTGAAGGCTGCAAACATGAAAGACATAACACACATATAAAGTAGCTGGAAACATGATTAGCTTGTGCACTCAGTTTGGAACAATGATCACATCAGATGCGTGGAGTTACTGACCAGTGAACGTAGTCTTTTGCGCCGACTTTGCTGATGGTGGGAACCACGGAGTGAAGCCACCACACAGCGTCTCTCTGGATGGCAGCTATCTGATTCTGAAACGACCTGAGGCTCTCCAGATCTGAAACAAACCACACATATGTTTAAAGACCCATGCTTTGAAGCTTCGACCGTTGCCATGGTAATCGACCTGGTAATCGACCTCACCGACCGCCAATTTCGGGCCGTCGGTGAGCGTCTGTTGCCCTAGTTTTTGCGGTTTGTCGTGTCCCGCATGGTTGGCACTAGTCTGCCTATGTCGGAGGCTTTTTGGCCGATACAGCATGTTGAATCGGCAGCGGAGCCCGTCGGTGAGAGAAATCACTCTGATTGGCTGTTCAGCTTAAACGAATCCCCTTCAGGCAAAGCCAATCATGCATATTATGGTTAATAGACACATCATTAGAACAAATACACAACACTCACTCTTCTTCTCTCCTTTGTCCCACGCAATGCCAGATTCTTTGACCTGAGCGGTGATGCCCAACATCATGGAGACAGTCAGTAAATCTGTCACCTGGATAACAAAACGCTCCTATGGGAGAGACAAAGACAAACAGTTCAGTGTAAATATATGTAGAGATTAAAGCTGAAATGACTGAGGGATTTACACATATACAGTACATACTTTGAACTCCAAGTCCAAGTAGCTGGTCTCCTTCCTCTCCTGCATTAAACCAAAGCAGAAGGACTGGAAGTTAATCTCATGCTTGGTCTGTTTGATGATCTCTCTCAGCAAAGCTCGGGAGGCACGGAGGTAATCGTCCTTATTGGTTAGCAGGTCCTGGAACACCATCGCCAAGAACTACAGACACAATGGAAGACAGGAAGAATGTTGATTTAGAGGAAATGATAGAACTCAAACACAGACACTAATGACTGATTCAAATAGTAAAATGATTTCCAAACTACTATTTGTTCAATCAATTCAAAAGTCTCTAGTTTCACCTTTGGAGCCTGCTCCGGGCTGTGCTGCAGCACTGTGTGGAGGACTTGCATGTTGTTAGGATTCCTGGCATTGGAGAGTTCATTGAAGATCACCAGTTTCACCATAGTGCCCAAGTTGTCTCTGTTAGCATTGAGCAGCTCCCTGGAGAATCACGACCAAAAGCACCAGTTAGTGTAAGTCACTGTGTGTAACAGCAAGTTAGAAGTAAGACAAAAAAGCAACTCCACAGACCTGACACACAGCATGTAGTGGTTGAGGAGGACTTTAGGTTTGAGTCGGATCTTGATCAGGTTAGAGATCACCTCCATGTCGTCTGCTCCCTGGGTGTTGCAGTTCATACACAAAGACATGAGGAGGTCTTGAGCTGGTCGAGTGAGCTGTGCGCACACAAAAACAAAGAGAGTCAGTTAATGCTCATTAATCAACAGTCATGTTCATATTAATGATTCCACATAAACAAAAAAAAAACAAAAATATTAGATACTGCAATTTTGCAATACTGCAGTATATTGTTGAGTCTCTTGAATTCAAACGCACAATATGTAATTTTCTGCCGCAAGGGGTCTCTCAATCAAAACAACAAAAACACAGCTTCTCCCGGTTAAGATTTCTTCGGTGATTAAAATCAGGAAAAACACTAAATAAAGCAGTGTCACGTTATAAATCAGTGTTTCTACGATGCTTTTGGAAGATACAGCTGGCTGCAAGCCTCGCTACCTTTTACATTTGTTCAGCTTGTTTCTCTCATAACTTAAGATCCAGATGTCCAATGACTAAAATCCTTCATCTAGTTCAAATATATAGTTAAAAACAACCAAGATCTAAAAAGTGTATCATAAATGTGGCTTAAAAATGGATAGAAAGTCAATTTATGACAGCACCTGGCAGACAACCATGAAGCTGATGCATGCACAAAGGGGATATGACGCCATTGACAGGCGACCAAATGAAACGGACCGTTACCTTGACTAAAATTACAGATTTCTCTAGGTTTGAAAATTGTTGGAAACATTTGGAATAATGTAAGTATGTAACTCAACAAAATACATAACATAGGTCTAATCGTTTGGAGTCATTTTAATGTGAAAAAGTAACAATCAATACCTTGGTATCAATATTATAACAATACTGATACCAGTGTATTGACTTCATAGTGCTTTTTAAATTATTTTTGTGGCCATTATAAGCTACCTTTTACCTTTCATTATAGAGGTATTGTTACAAATTCACCCTGCATTTTTATCTCACCAAATGCAGTATTTAACTACAGGTTGGGGACAGATAATAATGCCAGTGAGATACTGGGAAAATGAGCAATACAAGTGGTTTATTCCAGGATATTTGTTACTCACTTTTGGGTTCTGGAGCCACATCTCCAGTCTTTGCACAGTCATGAGCCGTGCCTCTTTGTAGCCACACGTGGCCGTGAGCAGGCGCAGCAGGTTTCGGGACACGTTGTCCATCGGCTGCCTGCGGTTCAACTGATCCCTGAGGACGTCAAGCACATAGTCCTCCACGCTCTCTGCTAGTTCATCATACCTACAGTATACCAGCGGGGGAGACAAAAGACAAAATGGTCCAGGAACTCAGTACATCTTTTGCAAGAATCGTTCTAAATTATTTAATAAATACAAAATAGTATCCACACACAAATCTGACAATTTAGAGTGGTGTGTGTTGGACTGTACACTGTAGCATCCCTCACATCTACATGAATAGTTTTCATACCTCGGCATCATCTGTCCTTCATCCTCAGGGCTGAGTTTTTCCTCAGCTATCAGTAATTCAGTCTGGCTGTCGTCCTCATCGGGGGTTGAGGGATGAGGGCTGCTACCTAAATATAAAATGTAAAAACCCCAAAGCAGCATAAATAATCAGCACTTGTTTCCTGCATCAACAATCCTAACACCCAACAAGCCAGTGTGTGTTTTCTCAATGTAACTGTACCTGCACTGAGATCTCCACCAAAGCGGCCAGTGTCAGCCTGCAGCAGCATACTCTTAGGGGGCATCTTTGTCCCAAAAGCAGTCTGGATGTTGTCCACAAAATTCTTACATTGAGAACTGTCCACCCAGATTCTTTCCCCCAGAGAGTCCTCAATGTACACCTGCAAATACATTTTAGATTATCAAAAAGCAAGAGTTCATACTGTACATAGAAAAAATAAAACATCGTAAAAAAAAAAAAAACACATAAAACTGTTTTGAGTGTTCAGGAGGTTCTCACTTTTACAAAGATCTCTGGCCAGTTCTCGTCCTCCTCGTAGGCTGCCATAAGCAGATTGCAAGCAAGAACAGACACGAGGCTGTTCCCCTTTGCTTTAAAGTTGATCGAAGCATCCCGACGTAGGAGGCTGCACAAGGCCTTGAGAAGAGAGTGAGACAGGTGAAAAGTCCAATCAAATTCCAACATCTGTGACAGTTCACTTTGGGGGAAGAATGTTAACACAATGTCAATGGAAAATCTTACCTCAATAATTCCTTCAGTGGCAAAAACATTGGGTTTGATTTTGGCCAGGAACATGAGACTGAGGTACAGTGTTATGTCAGGCTTGGCTCGGTTCATCTTGAGTTGTTTCACCGCTCCACACAGCAGTCCCTCGATGCGGTCATCATTTCCTTCAGACTCTGCAGCTTCAATCTCATCCAGAAGCACTACCGGTGACACTACAATAAAAAAGAGGAGTTTTAACTTTCCTTACAACTATGACATTGAGTGTAAAATACATATAACGTTGTAGCTATTTCTGGGTTGGCTTTTTCAAGTTTGCAAAAAAAAACAGACACAAAGCAACTGATATACCTTCAATAGGTACCACTGATGGCTCCTTTATTGAGGGTGATATTGCCCTCTTGTCCACAGCTGCGACATCAGCGAGTCGCCCGAGAGCACTGACTGGAGGGGTGGTGGATAGTTTGGGCCGCTTGGTGAGGCCAGACAGACCCGATGAGGAGGGCAGAGTGGAGGAAGTCTCTCTCTTACGGTCAGCAGGTAGAGTTGTGGATGCTGGCTTCAGCAGGACAGCGGGGGCTTTGGGCTCTCCACCCTGGCTCTTTGATCCAAGAGCAATGAAATCTCCTGGTGGAGGATGACCTAGGAGAAGTAGACATCACAGTAAAATGTGATTTTCTTCTGCTTTGCTACCAGGGAATGAAATTAGCACCTAAAGTAAATGTTGGCTGTGGCAGGTCACCTGTCACCATGGCAGATAGGTTATCCTTATATTAAGAAATATTGTAAGGCAATTCCTGAGTTAAACATAGTCAGGGATTAAGGTTACATTATATATTTCATATTTGTACTGCCTGGAACCACTGACTCTGTGTTTACAACTCTGAAGAGGTCTACATAGGTTTCAGAAGTGACACAAATTTGAGTGGCCAGTAGAAATGTTCAGTGACCTGCCAACAGTGGCAGGTGATTTCAGACCCTGTTTGCTATTATGTTCAAAACAACACTTAAAGTGACACTGGGGTTGGCATTATACCTGATGGTTTTGCAGCACTGGGGCGTCTCAGAGTTGTAGGCTTTGGACGATTCATCTTGACTAAACAGGCACAAGTCGAAGCCAAATTCACAGCAGATTAATAAGCGGGTGACATTACTTAGCTTGGAGTAGTCTGTGTATGAGAAAAAAACAAGGAGAAACACAAGATTAGCAAGCAGAACAAAATCTTCATAATATCTTAATAAATATAAAGTTGATAAGGCAATATTTTGTTCCAAAATGTTTTATTTATATATTATTTTAACACAGATTCCAATCCATGAGATGTGTTATATGTGCATAAATCATCTATTATTCTCATTACAAGTGTTTCTTGCATTTGCACCAACAGTTTTTGGGAGGTTTACGTTGAATTAAGAGGTGGGAAAACTTCATCATGTAATCTGATTCGTATAATCATTACAAGAGGATCAAACACAAGTTTAGTAACGTTTAGCTAAGGTAACGTTAACTATAATGGCTAGAGCTAACATCAAACAGCTATTTAAGACCTTAAATAGCAATCACTTGGCAAGGAAAACAACATAAGCGTTAACCTAAACAGCAAAAGTAGCAAATAGGCTGTGTTATGGGTCAGTTGACAGCCTGCCTTGTATCATAACAACTAGCTACATACTGAACAACAACTGCTAAGCTAACTACAACAGAGCTAACTAAAGCTAGCCTACATTATGTGGCTGTTAGCATTTATAGCTAACGCTAGTTTTAAAGGTGTCAAAGCGAAGCACTGACAGTGAATTATAGTTCATTGACCTGCAATTTAAATTAAAAAGTGGCTTACATATATACTCGGTCTCATACAACTGGTCGTGGTTAGTCTGAAAGATGTACTTTAATCACAATTCAACATTAACCGGCTCAGACGCTGTTATCACAGAGTCGTCGCCATGACAGTTTCTTCTTCTGCTTCTTCTTCTCTGTATCAATTTTGGTAGCAAACAACGACGAACAATGTTATACCGCCACCTAGTGACAGGAAGTGTCAGGTGGTGTTACATTGAAAAGCTACTCGACACAGATCGACTTCTTCAATAAGCATAAGTAAGATAGATGTATGCTTCGCTTCAAAACGCCAAAAATCACGAGTCCTCCTGCTTTTAGCGTTACGTCGTTATTCCATTTGCCATGGCTTGCATCTAGATTTTTACCGGAAATGCACGTCACTATGCCATTATGTCTAACTTGATGCTACAGGAGTGCAGCTGTAGTTACTCACTGTGACCGCAAAACGTCATGATATACTGTAATATAAATCATAGTGGTGCGCCCTCTAGTGGTCACTGTGAGTAACTGCATTATCAAGTTAGACACAATTAGCATACTAAAGTTCCGGTCAACCCTTTCAAAGTAAAACTTATGAGAACTATATTATGAGAGAAATATATGAGATATAGTTACGCAATGTAGCCACTGGAGGGCACTAAAGACTGGTCACTTTTTTTATACTGTGCACTACATATGTACAAACAAAACGGATCATACCAGGGACTTAACTAGGCCTACAGAATTTTAAAAGTAATTAAAAATAAATATATATAAACATATAAATATAAATAAACATACATATATACATATATATGTATATATGTATATATGTATATATATATATGTATATATATGTATATGTGTATATATGTATATATATGTATATATATATGTATATATGTATATATATATTTATATATCCTTTTTTTATAGGGACAATGCAATGTAGCATACTTACAATACAGGAGAGTTTGCTAATTTTCTTTTTTTTCCCGTTATAATTTATTGGGAGTAACATCAGGTGTACAGAAACATATAAATCGACCACAAATGTAAATGATTGTCCCTCCATATTTTGGTATTTTCCCACCAAATCCCCCTTCCATCCAACCCTCACCCATTCACGCTGCAAAAGGATACAGGACAAAAAAGACAAAGTTAAATCAAATATCAAAAAAAGAAAAGATAAAAGATAAAAAAAATAAATAATAAAAACATATGGACAGTAATGATAATTATAGGATAAATCCCAACTTACAGATACAATAGGCTGATAAACTTGACCATGTACAAATGGACAATTTAACTGTTACTGGTCATTTCTGTTTACATAAATCAAACCTTATGATGGAGAGTTTGCTAATTTTCAACTCTTGCCCCTAGTATAATAATTATGAGTATAAGTATAATTGTCCACCAGATGTCCCCATTTATAGTGCTTCAGGGTTTGGGAAGGAATTTCCCCATCGCTGGTGTCAATGTCAGCAGATATTTTACCATCTCATCACCATCATCATCATAGTCACCATTATCTCTGCACATTGTACTTAAATACAGATTCAGATTGGTCCAAACTCCTACCTGAGAAAAAATAATAAAATGATCCCTCTACATTAGCCTAACTCTTGTTTTTTTTTTTATATATTCTCTGCATAAACACACATTACCTGATTAATATAAAGACTTTGATAGGAAATCTATCTTATCTCTACTATCCTTCCCTCTAATAATATATAATTCTCACATCAGAGACATCAAGCAAGTAAAGCAAGCAAGCAAAACAAAAATCTTCATAATATCCTAATAAATATAAAGTTGTATTTTGTTCCAAAATCTTTTATTTTATTTTTTTTTTAACACAGATTCCAATCCATGTGATGTCTTATGTGCATAAATCATCTATTATTCTCATTACAAGTGTTTCTTGCATTTGCACCGACAGTTTTGGGAGCTTTACATTGAATTAAGAGGTGGGAAAACCTCATCATGTAATCTGATTCATATAATCTGTACAAGAAGATCATTTCCCAAAAGGATGACTCATTATCTCTGAAAAATGGCGTAACTTATCTTCATATAATTAGATTTAAGGGTGAATCAGTAGCTGTTTTCCTTCTGGACAAAATAAAAGCACAAAAATAAGAGAAACAAGATTATATATGATGGAAAGTTTTGACTAAGATATTTATTTTTTTAAATTTATTTACAATAGTTTCACTTTCTTTTTCATATTAGTACACTGGTTTATCTTTCTTTTCATATGAATACACTACATTCACTTTCTTTTTCATGTGAATAAACAACTTAACATTTTCATGCCTCCTTTAAATACCGCTAATTTAACACCGGGTGGCAGCAGTCTCCATTCTACTGCACTAACATGGTGATATTACAGTATTGTAGAGGGTGGGAGGTTTCCATCTTACCAGAATAAACCTTTATCATGTGTGTGATTGTGAATACATAAAGATAAATGAAAACAGAACAAGACTTCAATCTAAACAGAATAATCGGCCATGATAAAATAACAGCATTTTGTGGGGGCTTTATTAAGGACCACACACCGGAAAAGAAGAATGAGAGCAACTTTATCATAACTTTCCATATTTCACTACAGATTAAACCTGAAAGGTTAACACAGCAGCCACACAGTACACCATCAGATCCAAAAGGAAACAAGATGCCGAGTTCTTTCAGTCTTAAGTCATCAGGAGAGTACAATGAAGTACTATGTAATAGTGAGTCACACGTTAAAGCAAAGTAGATTGCAAGGTTTTCTGAGAAGTTACAGAATGCAAATTCTCATCCCGACAGCTGTTTTCATTCTTTAAAAATATCCATGCCTGGAGGAGAACAGCAGTCTGAGCATCAAAGCTTTACCACCCTTAATAATGTCCATATTTAGTCCCACCCATGGTCAGCGGCAGTGCTTTGTTCATTCCTTAAACATTACTAAGCTTGCTTGGAAGACCCAGCAGAGACTATACGCTCTGAGGCGACTCAAGACTTTCAGACTGAAACCACAAATCCTCAGGGACTTCTACCGGGGCACCATAGAGAGCCTCCTGACAGGCTGCTTCACCACCTGGTACGGCAGCTGCACCAACGTGGACCGTAAGGCGCTGGAAAGGGTGGTGCGCTCGGCCCACCACATCACCGGGTGCGAGCTGCCCAGCCTGCAGGAGCTTTACACCCAGCGGTGCCTCAGGAAGTCCCTGAGGATCATTAAGGACACGACACATCCCCACAACAACCTGTTCTCCCTCCTGCCCTCTGGTAGGAGATACAGGACCCCCAAGACTCACACCAGCAGACTGAGGAACAGTTTTTTCCCCCAGGCCATCAGATTTTTAAATCTATAATTCAATTGACAAATTCTTCACAAACATATATCCTATACTGTATATACTGTATATAATCTTAATTACATATGTTCTTAATATGCCTGTATATGTTGT
>CAKAOI010032564.1:0-20466 GCA_916701655.1 Sebastiscus albofasciatus
GCGCCGTGTGGCTATGCAAGATCTGCAGAGAACAACGAGAGGTGAGTGCTTTACATCAGTGGACAAATAAGATAATCCAGTTGTCTGTTGGTAAGCCTTTAACACATATATATGTTTTTCTCAGGTGTGGAAGAGGTCTGGTGCCTGGTTCTTCAAAGGTTTTCCTAAGCATTTCCTGCCATCGCCCATGCCTTTATCTAAAGCCCAGGAGGCGGCAGCAGAGGCCAAGGGGCCGCCAGCCTCTGAGCCCAGGCAGGGAGTAAACCAACCACCGCCATCAGGTAGATTTGCCCCTTCAGCTTTAGTCTGCAGTTTTATTCAGTCATTCTGAATTTTTACATCCGGCAGCATTCAGGTCCTTATCACCATCAGTCAGAGTCAGGCTGCTGCCTCTGCGCTGCAAGTTTCAGGTTTTCAACTTTTCAATATATAGAAATCTTTACAGGGTAGCTTTGGTATTATTCAACCTGGATCCTTTTTCCCATGTTTTTGTGTCTAAGTGACTAATGGGGACAACAATTTCTGAAATTGGTCCAGTATTGAGGGATAACGCCGCGAAACGAGCTGCAAGAGCAAGTGACCAGCGTCAATCTAACATTACGTCCATTAAAAGTGCTTTTTTTTTGCCACCGACAGGCTCAGATTGTTAGTATAGTGTCTGACAACAATATGGAATGGACCCTACAGAGAAATAAACATTTTTCCTCACCTTGTTTATTTCTTATTGTGTCCAAGTCCCGCTCAAAGATAAGTCTCGTTGTGAAATCTAAATATCCGTATACTCTGGCTCAAATAAATACGGGCGGCCATTGAATTCAAAGACCTCATCCACATTGTCAAAATCATCTAAATATTCAGCCATGACATTGAAAATCTTTTAGATAACACTAATCTACACTTTCTGGAGCTTTCCATAATGTCAGACACTTCAACAATCAGAGCCTGTCATCGCAAAAACAAACACTTTGGGTGGACGTAAATGATGGTGCCAGCTTGCCCCATTAACACTTCATTGCAGCGTGTGAGCAGCTGCCGTCTACAGTGTTCTCCCTCAATTCTGGACCAATTTCAGAAATTATTGAGATTATTGAGATTTCCATTTGTGCTTCCTGTTGTTTTTTTAAAGTCGAACTGAAATTTGAATACTCCTCACCTTTTTGTGTAAATAAACCAAATACTAGCTATTGAGCATATTTTTCCATTTTTCAAAATAGGATATTTCCAAAAGGGGGAAAAAAGCATTTTTGAACATATTATGGAAACCACGTCTAAGCTAGCGTCAAGCCTCTGGGTAGGCGTTTCCCATAGCAGATAGACATCTGGTGGTCTGTGTTGCTAGGAGACGTGCTGTCAATGTCCATAGTGTGCTACAGTAGAACGCCATACTGTAAAGACTACAAACGTTAATTCAACAAGTCCACCTAGCGTCAGCTATTAGCGATTTAAGCTATCTGTGTCTTTACAATATTTAGCATTTGGGAAGACCAATCGTGCTTGAAAGTTTGTATTCCACTCATAAAGCTTTCCCTTTCACAGCGGAAGCTAGTTAGCCTAGCTTGCTCATATTAGCCCTGCTTTTGTGTTTATTTCAACACGTGCTGACACGAGTCAATTGGCAGCTCCTATGCTATCTCTGCAGAGACATAAATGGTATTTAAATAACATCTTGTTGTTAATTACAATTTGGACCAGATAAGTAGGCCTAGGCAAGTCAAAACAAACATCAGGGATATTGCAAAAATGAACTTTCATTTCAGACCAATTTTAAACTCTTTTTCAAGGCACCACCTCTCCAGTCTCATTACATCAGCATCTGCACACGAGTCTTTCTTGCGACCCCGCCTCTCATTGCTCTTTTCAAACCTTTTATCTGCTTCCACAAATTCGGCAGTGCCGCCCACTGTTGCCGAGGAGGGGGATGAAGAGCTCAATTAAGCTGTCGGAAGGTGCATGCTGTGACACGGGATGAGCCTCCAGGTGGTGCTGGCAAGATGGGTCACATCATATCGTTTCAATGTGATTACCTGAGCAATGTGATTCCCCCCATAAAAGAGAGGGGTATAGCTCGAGCAGACGGGCAGACTACTGTACATAGCTGCCGCATGTACAGTAGTCGGCTGCCACAGCTTGATGTAGTGTACTGTATGTAGGTCAATGCCTTTGCAACGAAAGAGCTGCAACATCAAAAGTATCCAGAGAGACTAGGGAGTATTACAGATTCCACTGCAGCAGGAGCCTGAAGTGATGTGATTATGCGCGTCTCCCCCTATGCATAGTGTGCGTCTGTGTGTTTACTATATTATGCTATTCATGCTTATTTTTAGCGCCAGAGCCACAGGGCCGCGCTGGTTACCCACCTGTTGCCCCTAAACCATCAGTTGGGCGCATGGCCACAGGCGGGGCTGGTCCTGAGGAGGCGGGGCAGGGCAGCCCAGTGGTGATGAAGAAGATGGTGCCCGTTCAGAGCTCCAGACCACAGCCTGCTGCATCGGCCACCATGGCCCAGCAGGGTGAGAAACCCAATCCATTTGCTCATGTCCCTTGTTAAAAAAAAGAGTCCCAAGCATTAACCAAACATTGCATCCCTAGTGGTGTTATTTTGTGTCAGTCTCAGATGATTGAATGTGGTTGTAGGTCCAGTGGCAGCAGATGGAGGGGTTTACTCCACCGGTGCTGTTCCCCCAGAGCAGCGAGCGCCTCCTGCAGCGAGAGAGGAGAGGAGGCAGCCCGCTGCCTACGGCGCTCCTCCCGCCCGACAGCAACCTCCCCCAGCTGAGGAGGAGGAGGAAGCCAACGACTATGACTCTGATGAAGCCAGTGAGTACACCATCTGCTCAGTCTTCTCGTAGAGTAAAGTGGCCGGTGTGTGTGGTTTAATCTCACCTCATGTACAGTTTGACATGATTTCTTTCTGTTCATTTAAGATTCTGTCATTCAGCACACAGTTTTGGGCGTTGATGACTATTTGGCAGCATCTCTGATTCCCCTCAGGGGTTCTTAGTCATACCGTGCTAATGCTTGATTTCTGCCTTTTAGTCTGCTGGTAATAATTCATTATCTATAAATTGCCCAATAGTCGTTGCAAACAGGAATTATCATTCTGGCAGCATCTATTGAGCTGGGTAGCATCGTCAAACGATTAGCACCATATGTTATCGAAGCATGATAATCAATATCCGAGGAACTAAAGCAGAGGAAGACAGGAATCACTAAGTCAATAGTGATACATAAGCTATGTAATAATTTTTTCATGTATCCCAGTTTAATGATGAAAATGGTGCCATGCCATTCATGTTCTGCGCCCGCAGCATCAGACGGCCTTTATTCTCTCTCTGGGGGGATTGGGTGTTAATTTGTTTTATTGAGGTCCGGGAATATGGAGCTGTGCAAATAATTTGAGATACAACGGGGCTAACAGGATATAGATTCCCCTTGTGTTTGATCCAATCCCCTGTGATGGGAGTGAACAGGGCAGAAATAGCAATGGTTTCATGTGTCTGGTCTCTGTAGAGATGGGATGGTGAGAACAGTTGGGTCCTGTGGTGCTGACTGGTTTTACTCCGCTCAGCTGGGTTTAACTTCTTCAGTGTTGTTGATCTAAATGTCCTGGTTGTTTCAGCTTAAACCTGCAGTAGGCAACATGTTTTTGGCATCATTGGGCAAAATTTCCATAATAACCTTTCAGAATATTGTAAAAATCTGATCGCAACATGACTGCCGTGTCACAAACTTTCTAATTTTACAGCTAAACACAAGGACAGTAACAGAATATTGGCTCATATTTGATTAGCGCTGCCTAGTTTGACCGTTTGATCGGAGTTTGCGAGTGATTGACAGTTGTTCAGAGACGCCAGGCTCCAGCTCGGCTCTGATTGGTTGTTTTCCTCCGGTCTGTGAAATCTGGCAGATGCCATTAGGAGCACCGGAGGACACAGAGGAACATGATTTTTTTTCAGATTACCTGTCTCATGCATTACTGTCTTGATTTAGTGAGCATTTTATAAAAATAACTTTTTTTAATCCTATTTGCTCCATTTCTACCCACTGCTGTTTTAAATTAATGTGATATTTAATTAGACAACAGAGTTTGATCATCATTATTTGAGGTCTGATGAAGTGTGTTTTGATGTATAACCGATCAAATCTATAAATATATCTGTTCTTTAGATAAAGGTAGATGACCCAGTGCTGCTGGTTTTTATTTTTATGGCTGTAGACTCTTAGTTTTGTCAGATCTTCGTGTCCTTGGAGCACCAAGTTGGTGTTGAATCTCAGCCCAGAAAAGTAAACAGTTATATAAGAAAAATTAACAAAATGACATTTGATCATTTTGTACCCCGACAGCTACGCTAAGCAATGAATCTCCTCCAAAGAAAGTCTGTGTGGGCAGCATTTCAATCTCTTTTTTTCTTACCCAGAACCGTATTTTCCTGAATGTATTCCTTCGAGACTTCAGTGTTTATTTGATTTCTTTTATATGATATGCCCCTGCTTTGAAATTAGATTCCTGTGCTGTTTATTTAAGGTAAATAGAGGCCTGTGAATGTTTCATGAGTGAGGGTCAAGACTTATTGTCCATCCTTTCTGACCGTTCTGGGCTGGTACTCATTCTCACTTCTATTCTCAAGTTGAGTGTTGTTTAATTATGAGAATCTCCCTGTATTTATACTCTTAATTACCGTAGAGCAGATTTGCTGCGCCCCCTGTAGTCTAATGCAATGACTGGTCTGGGTCTCTTTCAGCCACCCTGGGCTCTCTGGAGTTCAGTCTGCACTATGAACAGGAAAGCAACAGCCTCCACTGTAGCATCATCAAAGCAAAGGTACCACCACACTCCTCGATCTCTCGCACAAAGGGACAATTACAATCAAGTGGTTTATGTTAAAAGGCTCCTGAATGGCACTTTGGCTTAATTGCTCTCTGCTATTTGCAATGATGTGATGGATGTGGCGCTGCGTTTCTCCTCAGGGACTGAAGCCCATGGACTCAAACGGACTGGCAGATCCTTATGTCAAACTTCATCTGCTGCCTGGGGCTAGTAAGGTAAAAGACGCACGCACCTTTCCTACATTAAGCTTTTACTTCCTTTAAAAGATGTATTACTTTGATATCCTGCTTAGCAAAAACAGGGAAGGGTGGTGTTTTAGACCCCCGTGGTTTGATGACAGACCTGTCTGCTAGCTCAAGCCTGACACCTTGTGGTGTGAATTGACAAAAATCATAAAATCGGCATAGGGATGATACGTAGAAATAGATATTAAGACTTTGTAAATAAAGTAAAAGGTATAGTGAAGGTACATTGTTTGCATAGTGTAATTGGACTGTGCTGTAGTGGAGAATCAGTTGCAAAAGCACATTTTGATCGGAAGTAGATTCTCCCTCTGATAAAAACAGCACAAACCACAGATATGTGTGATCTTGTGTGCAGTAACATGCCTTGAGATATATTTCCATTTCCTTGTCCTTATCTAACCTGCATCTAACAGTCTAACAAGCTGCGCACAAAGACCCTGAGAAACACCCGCAACCCTGCGTGGAATGAGAATCTCACCTATCATGGCCTCACAGAGGATGACATGCAGCGTAAGACCCTCAGGTGAATATTCCACATCAATCACCCTGTGTTTATGGTTCAAACATAATGTGCCCTTAGTTGACTCTTTTACAGGTGTAAGACGTCTGTATGATTTAGACTCTTTTTGATTTATGCAGGGTGTCAGTCTGTGATGAAGACAAGTTTGGGCATAATGAGTTTATCGGGGAAACCCGAGTGGCGCTGAAGAAACTGAAGATGAACCAGAAGAGAAACTTCAACGTGTGTCTCGAGAGAGTCGTCCCCGTGAGTGAGACTCAATTGCATTCAAACAACACTTTGTTCTCCTTGTCTGAATCTCTTATTGACCTGCTGTAATCTCGTTCCCCATCCTCGCAGACAAAGAGAACTGCAACAGCCGGGGGAGCCAGAGGCATCGCTCTCTACGAAGATGAGGCAATGCTTTTATTTCCAAGCATGTCTGAACGTGACAGATTCCTCCCAGAGGTTCTTTCAAATCTTATCATGAACCCAACTGAACTATTTTTTCCCCCCCTCTGCTCTGCCTCAGCCGGGGAAAGAAGGCGGAGAGGTGGAGGAGCGCGGCCGGATTCTGATCTCCCTCATGTACAGCACCCAGCAGAACCGTCTCCTCGTGGGTGTCGTGCGCTGCGTTCACCTGGCCGCAATGGACGCTAATGGCTACTCCGACCCATATGTCAAAATGTACGTAGAGCAGGATGAGACGTACATATAGATTGCAAATGTAAGACTGTATGAAATGGATGAAATGGCATTGAATTAAATTGTATTAAATTTGCAGATGCCTGAAACCTGACATGGGAAAGAAAGCCAAGTGCAAAACACAAATCAAGAAGAGGACTTTAAACCCAGAGTTTAATGAGGTTTGTAAGAGAGTTCAAGGTGAAGGGCTGCAATTAATACAAAATCCCCAGATTATTATCACATCATTGTGTTTATATTAGGGCTGTCAAAGTTGACGCGATAATAATGCGTTAACGCAAATTTGTTTTAACGCCACTAATTTCTTTAACGCATTTACACAACTTGTGATTTTTAGGTTGTAGCGGGCTCTGTTTTCAAGCTAGAATGAAAGTACTTGCATCATATGAAACTACAAAAACCAAAGGAATCCATTGGTACCAACCATGTCATACTTAATCCAAATTTATGCTAAATTTTGGTGAGGAAAAACTGTCATGGCTATTTTCAAAGGGGTCCCCTTGACCTCTGACCTCAAAATGTGTGAATTTAGGCATATCTTTGATGGTAAATGCAGTACCTGTGAGGGTTTCTGGACAATATTTGTCATTGTTTTGTGTTGTTAATTGATTTCCAATATTAAATATATACATACATTTGCATAAAGCAAGCATGTTTGCCCACTCCCATAATGATAAGAGAATTAAATACTCCCAAATCTCCCTTTAAGGTACATTTTTAACAGATGAAAAATGTGATTAATTTGCGATCAACCACAATTAACTATGGACAATCATGCGATTAATCAGGATTAAATATTTTAATCTTTTGACAGCCCTAATTTATATTCCTTGCAATTTGAGTATGAAAAATGTTGCAAAGTTGCTTTTAAAATGATGAATTAATGTCAAATTTTCAGGAATTTGGCTATGAGATCAAACACAGCGAACTGGCCAAGAAGAGTTTAGATATCTCCGTGTGGGATTATGATATTGGGAAGTCCAACGACTACATTGGTAAATATTTTGAGATGTATCATTGATGAAATAAAAGAACAGTTGTCACCTGCTCACACCTCACTTCCTTCCTGACAGGCGGCTGTCAGCTGGGTATCACTGCCAAAGGAGAGCGGCTGAAGCACTGGTACGAGTGCCTGAAGAACAAGGACAAGAGGATCGAGCGCTGGCACACCTTGTATAACGAGACTCCCGTCACTAGTGATTAACCAGTCGCCGCCTGCACATACAGCATGAGCTAAAACTTCCCCACTTGGTTTTCATTCATCTCTTAATGCACTTTTATTGTGTTATCTATTCTTTCACTACCTGACCATCACACAGGCTCACTCACCTTCCCTCCCCCTCATGTAGTATCCTGTCCCCTTATTAATAACAATTCCTCTGCCTGTGCTGACACTTAATCTGCCTCTGGGACAAATCACGGCATAAATGAATTAGAGATTTCACTAATGTAACCAAGACATCCGTCGACGAACAGCTGCACAAGGACCGTCATGGCTGTCAGTGATGTTATATAGCGCGCTGACACATTGCTAAAGCAAATGAAAAGCACTGGCACAGAACTAGAAAAGCAATATGTTATGGCGTCTGAGGTCAAAACCCATTCAAAGTCACAAAAACCTCAATTGAGCTCATAAATTCATTAGCCTGTCAGGGTATTTTGTTTTTCCTTTATATCTCGTGTGATATCATCACGCTGTAGTGTGCAACACTTGAACTGTATAAGCATGCCAAGCCACAGACATAAGAAAACACGCAGCTGCACCTTCAAATATCTCAACTGTGCCCACCGTCCTGAACATATTGTATATTTCCATGAAGAAATGTTTACATACTGATACATTGCTCAGGTTAGGATAGACATCTGATATACAGATGATTCATAAAGTCAGTGGACCATGAGCTAGATGAATCTGTCATCAGCCACTGTTAATTAGTGATTTAAAATCATAGCACACCTAGTTAAACATTAGGAGGTTTTGTGTGTAGGTATTCAAACTGGGAATTATGATTTGTGAGAAGTATTAACTGTGTGATTAGAGAGACTTTCAGTTTATTTCTTAGTCACGGTGAGAATTGGCAGGAAAAAAGGATTTTCCTCCTGCTATACCTCAGCTCTTCAGAAGCTCGTGGTTCACTCTGACGCCTCGGAGGTTTTCTACTGTAGTGTTTACATTGAACGCACACGGCCGCGCATCTCCCGAACAAATTTGGCTGCCTCCGCTTAACAGGGAGAGAACAGGTTATGTCATATGTGCAGCTTTACCTGCATGCACTGTGCTCGTGACTCTGGCGTGCCTGGAGCAGTCTGCGTTTACCCCGATGCACACCCTTTGCACAAAGCAGGGCCCCTCTCTCCCCCTTCTGCCACACCCAGATCATTCAAGGCTTCAGCGTGCGTTTGTTCACTAATCACAGCAAACCAAGGAAAGCACACCTCACAAAGTGGAATGACCTCAATTTATACAGCTGTTTGCAAGTTATTCCAATGTCAAAAATAAAGACGAAAACAAAAAATCCTATGCATGAAATGTCTTGTGGTTCAAGATATATATATACTTTGTAAGAAATTAATGCTATTGTAATTCCATCAATGTTTACACTTCCTCTCCATAACATTCCTGTCGATACTTTATATACACAAGGCCATATTCTGCATGACTATGGTGACTAATGGTGTAATCTGAATAAACTGGGTTGATAGCATCCACAGGATAGGCTGATAAATCAACCGAGCACATCATTAAAAGACTCTATCGGTAGCAGATATTGAAATATTTCTGTACATACACATTCAAATCTCTCCAGTGTCTTGTTTTCTCTGCACAGCCACAGTGATTCAAACACCCACCAGTAGCATCACACACTGTCGTATGTCGTGCTACTTCCGCTACAGTAATCCTCACATCATGATCAACATAAAAAAAAATAATCAATAGTTTTTTTAAACAGAAAAAATAGCAGGCTTCTCTCTGAGCTAGATCATAGCTGTCTTCTACATGATTCTGCCAGTTCAGTGGAATGTTTCTTGGTTTATCTCTGTATTTGTACATAGATAGTGCATGCACTGGAAAAAAAATATGTATGTTTGCAAATAACTTTGCATGTAAAGATTTTGCAGAGAGTTTACACAGATCAATAAAATCTAATGAAAACTGGCAAGCCTCCTATGTGTAAGGACTTATTAGAGTTGAGGTACGACTTCAGTGAAGACCATCACAGAAGATGAAACCAGAGGATGGGAGCTGCATAATGAACTTCACTAGTAGGTACTGTAAGTTAGACAACTGTGTTTAAATGAAGACTGCAATTAGGAAAAGTAAGAATGATGCGTCCTGATGAATGTTTGGCTGTTATGTTAATGCCACTAAAAAAATACATATGAACTTGAAAATGAGTATGATATGTCCCCTTTAAGTCAGAATTTCTATCATTTTGCCACACCTTAACGGTCATGTCTGTCCTAAATTTCAGTTGGAAACTACAGGTTAAGACATCTCTGCAGCTTTTGTCCTAAATCTAGGTGAGGACATGGTGTCAGACATATTTCTCCACCTAGATTAGTCACAGCCAGGACAGTAGGCTAGGCCTGCAGTACGTCCTTAGTTTTTAAAAATGTTTTATTGCCTTTATTTCACAAACTGGTCATATAGGTTCAATTACAAAGACGTGCAAAACTGTAGAAGGAACAACAAGACAAAATAACAGATGCCAGGGGATAAACAGCTTACAAGTACAAAGCCAGGGAAAATAACTATTTAGATAAATATATTAAAGGAGGTGCATAAAGTTACCGTTTTAATAGCTTTTTTGTTTTCGGAGGAGAGAATCAATTTAATGTATTCTTTGGTTTCATGTTCAAATACAAAAAAAGAAGGTTTAGATTTACTAAATATGGATTTATGTATATGAAATTTAGCTAAGAGAATAATCAGATTAATAATATAATGTTCTTTGATTTTACTGTTACCTTTATGGAAAGCAAACAAAACATTCTCTAGACATAGAATAAAATCAGGGTCAATATTATCAATAATGAATCTACTCAAGTCCTTCCACAGCCTTTTGCTATGGGTACATACTTAGGTTGACAAAATGCACAAAATCTGAATACGTCATTCTGACACCTGCGCACTGATTAGTTTATTTAAACTTGGAATTTATAACTTTGAAAATCCTCTAAAATTACAGTTTTGGTGGGTTTTTTTGCCTATAAACCAGCTACTCTCAACCACTGGGTAGGGGCCCCCTGGTGGGCCTCAGAGGACCACCTAGTGGGCCGTGGAAGACCTGAAAAAGGGTTAAATTAACCTCTTCAAAATCCGATGGCTGCTATTCTGTCTTTCAGAGGTTGCAGCGGGCTCAGTTTTAAAGCTACCGGTATTATAGCAAACTAAAAAACATAAAGAATTCATTGGTCCCAACCATGTCTTGCCATCTTGATGGGAAAGGAGGCTAAATAACGCTCCAAATATACACTAAATTTTGGCGAGGAAAACTGGCATGGCTATTTTCAGACGGGTCTCTTGACCCCTGACCTCAAGATATCTGAATGAAAATGGGTTCAGTGGGTACCCACAAGTCTCCCCTTTACAGGCATACATGTCCTGGATGCAGTGACACACATGTTGGAGCCCAGTTTGTAATTTATTTGGGAAGGTGGTCCTTCGAAATGTTTTTAACAATCAGAAGTGGGCCTCAGGATACAGAAGGTCGAGAACCCCTGCTATAAACTGAAAGCCAGTCAGAGTCAGACCACACATGCACGCACAAACCCGCAAAAGAGAGTGGTGTCATATTTCTGACGAGCCTCCATAAAGGCAGACCAATGAGAGGATCTCTCAACACACACATGCCCTCCTCCTATAGATAGAGACTGAAGCCTTTAAGCAGAAAACTGGTGCAGAAATACACTGAGACTACACTTCATTTGGAATGATTCGTCCATTCAGACATTTACAACAATTTACAATTTTCAAAAAAATACAATTTACTGCATTAATTATACACCCATTTTACACTGAGATGCAAAGCAGGTGCCTACTACAAGTTGTTTTCGCCTTATCATCCCTCTTTTTATCCAAAGCACAATGTGATGTGATGGGGTCAGGTGGTCACTCCAGCTGTCTCAGGTCGAGTCGTGCGGATGACGGACAGACGCGCGTCACGTTCCTGCGAGAGGACGCAGCCGGTGTGCTCTGGTTGTACCTCAGCCTCTGGTCCGAGGATGCCCGACCGGTAACATGCGAGGTAAACACCGATCCACTCGTCACGGAAACATACCGCAGTCTCTGCGACAGAAGAGGTCAAGAAATCCCCCAGAAGAGGTTTAATATCAGTGCTCTGCTGGCTCCGGATGCTCCCTGCGGCGCGCTCGTCTCCTCCAGCGCGTCAAGACGCACCAGAAGAGATGATGGCACAGAGAGGAAAGCTCGGAGGAAACGCGCCTGGATATTCCCAGGGACGCTGTGGTGCGGCACTGGAAGCAAAGCTGCAGGATACGACCAGTTAGGTGAGGACAGTGCACTCTGATTTTGTATTATATTACGCACTTTCCCTCACTAAGACCAAGAAAGTGGATCATATCCGTCCACTTCTGAGGTCTCTACACTGCACTGTAAAAAACAATTTTTTTTTCAAGAAATTTCACATTTTTTGTCTGTATTTCAAAATGACAGAAAAAAAATGTAAAATTGACATGTTTCATTTGTTATTTATATGTAAATGGTCTTAGATTTACAGTTTACTATATAAATAAACTTGCCTTGCCTTGCCTTATGGGTATAGGCCATTATGGTAATGGGGGAGGAGACATAGGGGGATAAATAAAGGGTACAAACTTCACGGTGTCATTTATGATATTCATGCAAACAGTCATAGAAAGTATAGGCCCCTGAAAGAATTTAAAATACACACCTAAAGGGATTATTAGGGGCCCTCTCCAGCTGTTTGGCACCATAAGTTACCACCTCTCACTTGCTAAACATACTGTATATAGGAGGTTAAATTGTTATAAAATAAGCCTATTGCTTATAGATTTATCATACAGTAACTTCAATACTGAAGTCCCCATAAGCATATTAGACAATATCACTGTTTTTAACATTAGATTAAAAAAAAGTGGTGCATTTGTATATTTTAAAGTGATATCATATTGTAGATTCAACATATCAAGATAACTTGTATCAATAAGTTTTATTGAATTTATTTAATTACATTTAGCTGGAATGAATTGATATGACATTTTGTTAGTAATTGATGTAAAAATCATGCCACAAACCAACATAATTTTTGGGACATTATTTTGTGTAAGTGGACCTGATGAGTTGCACAAAATTCAAGATAAATTGAGTTAAACCTACATCATAAGAAAAAGAATTAGAAAGTGTGCTGTACATTTATATGGTAGTCACATCAAAAAGATGTGCCTCAGATCTTGGTTTTACAACCTCACATTTTTAATTTGAACTGTCTTTGAAGCTTTTTGATTTTAAATGACGTAAGAGACTTCTGTGTGACTTGCTTCCATGCGAAGTGTCCTTTGATATGTGACTGAATTCAAATCTTGCACAGGGATGTTTGAGAGTGCAGACAGATGCTGCCGTGAGCACGACCACTGCCTGCACATCATCCAGGCTTTAACGGTGAATTATGGAGTCTTCAACCCCAACTTCTTCACTGTCTCACACTGTGACTGTGACCAAAGGTAAGCATCAGAATCTAATAATACTGGGTCCAATTATTCCCCGCCTCCAGGGAAACTCCTGCAACCAGGAATTCCCATGATCCCCCGCTGACCTGTCCCCATAATGCTCTCTGGCAAGCGTGGTCAAGTCAGGATAGACCTGCTCTGAGGCTGAATTTGTTGAAAGTGTTGTGGAGGTGTGCATTTTCACTTCTTACTAATGAAAGTGTACTCCTCTCTGGAATGCTAGCATCATATTATTTTGTCACTATGGCAATAAATGTAAACCGGGAACCTGGGGCCATGTAATATTACATCCAGGAGTAATAAATGTGTCACTGCAATCAGCCCTCCGTAGGATCTTTTGATGTGTCGAGAGTGAACTCGTTGCTCGCTACTTTTGTGTTCGCTGGGCATACCATTCCTCCTTTTTATTAAACCTGCAGATATATCTGTTTTATTCTCACTTTCACATGTAGTTCTGACAGGTGCATGTGTTATATATTTGCCCTCAAACTCTTGGTGTTCATTCGTAAGCAACTGACAAAAATTCACCTCCCGGCTAAAAAGATATAATATAAACTGCTTAGTCTACACTAAAGGTGTAGATAAAATGAGGTGCCATTCAAGGACATTTACCCGCCGTGTGAGTGTTAATTTTGACTGTACTGTCGCTTGACCCTGGCTTGTTCTTTTTCCGCACGTCACCAGGTTTCGACAGTGCCTTCTCGGTGTGAATGATACCATTTCCAGCATGGTGGGCTACAGCTTCTTCAACATCCTGCGGGTTCCCTGCTTTGAGCTGGAACAGCGGAGGCGATGCACTCAGATGTACTGGTGGGGAACGTAAGAGACACACTGACGTTGTTGCTCTGAGCTGTAAAGAGGACCTATTATGCTCATTTTCAGGTGCATACTTGTATTTGGGGTTTCTTACTAGAACATGTTTACAGGTTTAAATGTTCAAAAAACACTTTATTTTTCTCATACCGGCTGTGCTGCAACACCTCTTCTCTCCCTCTGTCTGAAACACTCTGTTGGAGCTCCTGTCACTTTAAGCCCCCCTCTTGAAAAAACCTTTGCTCTTAGTGGCTTGGGAGAAAAATATGGTGCACCTTTGCAAAGGTAGCTCTCAAGCCGTGGGTGATATATTGTAATGAATCTGTATACGACATAGGAAGGGGAGCTTTTGTAACTTTTCAGACCTTTTTATGTACAAAAAACTATATAACACACTAAAGGAAAGGGAAAAAACACAATAGCATAATAGGTCCTCTTTAATTGCATATTGTTAGACAGAGCAGCATGTGCACACCATAAAACAAGTGTGTTCAGTGGAAAGTGCAGGTATGGTTAGATCAGCAGGTTGCCTGTAATAACATGCCTGACAATTTTCCAAACCGCACAAAAATTATGAGGGGCACCATGCCAAACTTCTGCTCTGCTTCCACAACTTCATCTATCAGGTTACTAACAAATCTGACAAACCAGAAATGATTACTGGTTAACCTAGCATTCTAGCATTAATGGTATTGCATACACTATAATAACTATAATTTAAGATTTGGGTGTGAGTGACTGATTATCGAATTTAATGTAATTATCGTCCTTGAAATTACAGATCATTATCCCAAATGGCAATACAAAGTGTGCCTCTTCTTACTTGAATAAATATATAAGTCTATATAAAGTTGCAGATAAAGTTTTTCCATGGCTTGGTTTTAACATGCTTGTTTACTCTCTGTAGGTGTAGAGTAACCAAAAGGGCTCCCTATGCCGTCTTCAAAAAACCCCTCCCTTACGCCGATGTTACAAGCAAATATGGGGACAACACTGACAGCAAAGAGTCAACAGGTAGCGAGGGGCAGCATGTAAACGAAAGCTTTGTGATCAAACCGCACAGAGAGTCACCCAAAAGTGAACGTAGGTGTAGCTCCAGAGACCCACCAAGAGGAGACACGTTCTACCCCAGGAGGAAAAAGGGGAAAGGCTGTAAAAGACACAGGAAACTGTATACAGCAGCAGCCTCCCAAATGCCCCCGATGTCAAGGGCACTCACCACTACTCCTTCAATGAAAATGGGTCTTTTAACTGCTTCTAAAAGTAGCACATTGATGCCAAATAAAAAAAGAGCTGGAAAAAAGAAGAGCACCAGAAAGGGCCTGTTGACTTACACCACACAGGGAAGCCAAGTTCAACCACAGGAGACCTCAAAGTCTACATCTACAACACAATCGACACCAACAGCCACCACAACAGTGATCAAAACCACCGAAAGTGGCAAAAAAGGTCCAAAACAAAGTCGCTGCTGTGGATTTAAGATGCCTCTGAGAGGTGACACTTTTCAGCCTCGTTGTAAAAGTTGTCTGACACCTCATGTGACAACTGTTACACCCTCAACAACAACATATGGATTAGCAATCAAAGTGACAACAGCTGGGACTCTGAGGCTGAAAAAGACAACAGAAACACCCAAACAAGACACTTTGAAAAGACTCTGGAGTATATCTGCAACGCCAGTCACAACAAAACTGATGTCAGCAGCCTCCATTCATGAGGATGACAAGCCTCAAAAGCAGATGTATTCTCCTCTACTACAGAATAATACAAGCCAGGAGCCCATGGGTGGTACCACAGCCCAAAGCACACATGCAGAGAGAGGCCTGAAGCAAAACATTGCATTTAACAATATGACAGGTGAGTGCATGCAGCTGATGAACCCTCACTCTGCTGGGGCCTTTTGCAGCATAAGAGGCCTCTCTTCAGTATAAATATTAAACTATTTATTCAGTAGTATTTCAAGGTGAGCAATGCTGCCACTATGAAAAGGTGATGATAAGGGCTTGCATCTTGAAAGAGCCCACACAAATTCCAGTGGGATTAGTGTATCTAAAAAAGGTGGCCCAGGGCATTATTCCTTTAAGGAGCTCAAGCTTCCTTCACGCTATCTCGTTACGCCCCCTACAGGTGGGACAGAATGCTAGTTCATCACAGATTATGGCTCACTGAAAGATGCAGAGCAATGACAACATCAGTAGGCGACTTAAATTGCTTAGTCATCGAAAGAAATGTGGGTACACTTCGATTACTGATGAGATGACCAGTGTTTATTTTTTTGCAGACAATCAACTCCTGTGTGGAAGCCTCAAACATCTGGATGAATGTAAATACAAAATCCATCCTTTGGAGAAGAAGTATGATCTACAGAACATGGAGTCAAAGACTGCCTACCATTGTGATTGCACCAGCCGGTAACATAACAGCTTTTTTGCATTTCTGTCATTCCCCACCCATCGCCCCACCTTATTTGTATATTCACATATCACAAAATCTGCATTACAATCATTCAAATATATGCCAGGGGCCTGTTTCACAAAGGAACTGCACTGAGAACAACCTGCAACATATCTTGTTCTCCAGTCCGTGTTGTATATTTAAAGGGTCTCTTTTAGGGTCTGTTTTACTCAGACAAATTGTCCTTATAACTTAGTAATCCTACTTCATTAGACAGGCCCATGTTCTGCTATTGTGTGTACTGCTTCTACAGCATATATATATATATATATATATATATATTAGAAAAACAATAAGCTATTAGAAACTTTGTGTTTTCTTATGTGTTTTGGCCACAATAGTTCAGCATAACATTATTCTCCCCCCATGGAAACAGCTTGTCCATTGAGGCCAAGGAACTACACGCCTTACACACAGCCTTTGAACCAATCCAAACTAAAAACTACTATCCCAATTATCCATTATAAATGTGTTTTGCATTCCTGAGCTACTTCAAGTTCGACCTGTGGATTGCAGTGAGATGAGGTAACCAGGGCAACTTCATTATAACGTCTAAATGAAGCACAGGAGGGTTTATTTTTTGTGGTGGCACCATTGAAAGTAAAGTGTCCACAGTCTAGGTGTGTTTTATAAAAATATGACAACAGGACCAAGGTTATAAAACAAGAGGATTTTCTTTAATAACTTAGATGTCGTTGTTGTCAATAGGCCTTTTTTTTTTTACAGCAGACATTGTGACTTGCATAGAACAAAACGTACAGGTGTTACTAATAACGTTAACGATGGCTTCATTGAATTAAGTGGCCCAGTAAGCCAGGACAGTGTCACAGTGAACCAGCATGCACAATAAACCTTCTTAGCAGCATATACTTTGACACTGCACAGCTGGAAAAGCACAGGTGTAATTAATAGCATTAACGATGGCGCCGCATAACATTTAGTTCTGCCAGTTCGAGAGCCCTCGCATTGTGCATACTAGCTCAATGGCATACTGGACCAGCTTTAATGTCACACCTGCATTAACGTTATTAATTACACCTGTGGTTTTCCCTTTTATAATTATGGTGCCTTCAAATGGGGTCGTTCACGAGTTGTGACGTGTTTGTTGACGTTGTCAGAAATGGCAGAGGCTATGGAAGTCCATTTTTCGGTGCATAATAAGTGAATATATTGTAATTTTAGTCGTATATTGTTTTTCTTCATAATTCTATAATATGTCTGAGGAAATTGTTGATATTCCCAACAGCCTCATATTTTTCCTCTTCTGTCATTATGCCTTTGCATTTTCTGCATTATGTTACCCGCTTGCTAGCTTGTTAAATTGTTAGCCTCTGTTGCTTCTAGACGCCGTTCTTTAGCAGCGGTGTTCTCATGACTTAACCGCTTGAATACCAAGCATATTGTGTACACGATTTCCGATGTTGTAAACACAAGCACACGAGTTTCATTTGAAGGCACCATCAGTCAACATGTCTGCTGTGAAAAGGCCTAGACTTTTTAGACAATCCTATGTTTTATTGATGTCTGATTATGTATTGTGACTCCTACTACTGTATGCAACACTCACACTTGCATGGTAAGACTATTATAGCTCATTCCTATGTACAGCAGCATGTTATATGGAATGAGAAAGGCCTGTCCCCAGCCCTTCCCTTTCTTTGTCTGCCTCTCTGAGTCACTCACATATGCATATTGCATGTACGTCACACTCTATTGTTTCATCCCTACCATGTTGCTCACTTTATTTCTGTATGCGAGGTTATAAATGTCC
Source organism: Sebastiscus albofasciatus (assembly GCA_916701655.1). NCBI lineage: Eukaryota > Metazoa > Chordata > Actinopteri > Perciformes > Sebastidae > Sebastiscus > Sebastiscus albofasciatus. The sequence continues at coordinate 18,027 of CAKAOI010032564.1, forward strand.
TCTGCTGGTCTTTCTGTCAATGTTACAGCTTGGCTGTTCAGATTGAAAGCTTCAAGCGACCCAGTATTCTATCCAAGCTACTGATGGACTTCGTCTCCCAATACTGCTTTAAACTGCCAAAGGAGAAGAAATGCCACCGCAGAAAAAGGTTTTAAGCTCTGATTAGCTTATTCATGTTAATCTTAGACAACTTTTGGTTACAGCTGTGCCAGTCTCCTGTCTAATGTGCTAACTCCGTTTATGACAGATTATCAGGTTGGTGTTCTGTTTCTGACACTTTTTATATGTTTCTTTTTCTAGCTGTTCTGGAGGCTTCACTAAAGCCTCTGACCTACTTCAAGCACTTAAGATGATAGAGGAAAAAGACACTGCTGGGGTGCGAAATTCAGGCAATGACAGAAGAAGAGGGATCCCTACTCGTCTTTATAAGCGATGCCTAAGGCTAGAAAAGAGAAGCTGATGTTATGGCACAGCTCACACGATTTTAGACTATAAGCTTCTGTGAGCAGCGACAATGAATTTGATAAGCTTTACATTTCATGCAGCGTTTTCTGTTTCTCTCTGATGGTGTAAAATGGCAGTGTGTTGGAAAACATTCAAGGACTTAAACCCTTGAATATGTAATATTTGTAAGTATGCCAATCATGTAAATTTAATATATTTATAAAGATCTGTAATTAAAAATGCAAACCAATCAGATTGTGAATTGAAAATGTAATCAAATCATTTATTTTTTGTTTCTGATTGAATTTTGTAATTGATATAAAATTATATGTCTTTTTTTTTTTTTTACAAATGATCACTGGGTGGCATCTTATTACCTGCACTGCATATTGATTAAATAATGAAAAATAGTCCAACAACAAATTATTGGTTTACTTTACAACTAGGAATAATTATTCATTAATGGAAACAAATATATTGTTACACTTCAGTATATGTTTTGCTACATTTATAAAACATCCCTGATCCAAAACATTTCGTGAGGACTGCAGCCGGTTCAATGTGCACTTCATCTGCCATTTCATTTCATAAACTCCAGCTCTTACAATGTGTTGCATCAGTGTATTTTTAGACATGTATTCTTATTGTAGCCTATATGGAAATTCACTGCATCAGTTGTTTGAAGTGAATTCAAAGGTCCATTCCTGTTCAATTACATACTCATCAGATATTTACCCCAACAAAAATGTCACCATGGTCAGGTTTCAGTATTTAGCGGTATTACGGTGTGATTCTTTTTTGTCATCTTGAGCTTTTAAAGATGTTATAATGGGATGTTCAAAATGTAAAAATTCAAGATCCAAGCCTTTTATTGTCATTGTGGAGTACAACGAAATTAGATTGTGACAATCCCATAGGTGCTAATGAAAAGATAATACAATAAAAAAAGAGATAGTACAATATAAATATAAAAAATATAAAAGATAATACAATATGAAATATTAAAATATAATATGTATATTGATGAGATGACAGTTTTGCCAGATTACAGTTTTGCCAGATTATTGCACAAAGTGTCCGTCAGATAATTATATAATTATTGCAGAGCATCATATAATTATTGCACAGAGTGATCAGCATATGTTATTGCACATAGCCGTAACAGTAGATTACAGTATTTACATTGCACAAAAGCGACACAAAAGTGACCAACGTGTTATTGCACATGTCTGTAATAGTAGATTTACATTGCACGTGTTCAACTCAGACAGGGGAGATGTCAAAAAGTATGTAAATTGGTAACTTGATCACCCCTATGTTTTTATTTTAATTTTAATTGCACTTAAAAAGCTTGTTTGACATTAAAGTAAGAGAGTACATTATCACACACCTCCATGTCAAGGATGACAGTTATCTCCATTGTGGTCTAACTATAAAATATAGTATAGAAATATATTATATAGAAATATATTAATGATTTATTTTTTAAAATATTTTATGAGAGCTACAAGTTCTTTTAACATGGTCATGGATCATATACTGTATATTTGTATTCTGGGGGTATCGTTCTTATGCAGAAGGTAGTTTAGTTTATTTATTGACTACACTGAGGGCATTTTATATTTTAATAATTTATTTATTTATTGTGTTGAGTTGTGCTACTTATTTTGCACTGTAACTACCTTGTGCCTTTTCTACCTTTTTTCTTTTCTTAAAGCTGACTCGGAGTAAACTGCTCAGACTTCCAATGTACTTAGGTGCAAATGGCAATAAAACTCTTGAATCTTGAACCTTGAACTACATGATAACTGTCCCCTTATCTTTATTATTACATTAATGAGTTGTATTGTGTTGACAGCTGTTTGACAGCTTTTATTCTGTTTTACTCAGACAAATTGTCCTTATAATTTAGTAATCATACTTCATTAGACAGGCCCGTGTTCTGCTATTGTGTTTACTGCTTCTACAGCAGATATATACATATATATATATATTA
>CAKAOI010032566.1:0-84070 GCA_916701655.1 Sebastiscus albofasciatus
CTTGAAAGACATGTCAATCAACCATCAATAAAACTTCATGATTACTATCAGGGATGCACAACCAATCCGTAAAAAACGAACAATTCAATGACCGAACCATGGGCTTGTTGAACCGTTGCACCACTATTAGGCTAAATACAGGCCGGCTAATTATTTGATGAGGTGTAAGAGACATAGAAGAGGCAGCTATGTGAACATAGGCCGACTTGATTATTAAATAGCCTGCCTTATTTAATGTATATAATCCGTGTTATGGCTTCATATAATATAGAAATATCATTCATTAATATATCAATCTACTTATTTATATATTTTGTTCAAACACATTGGAAATGGTTATATTTTTCTTCTCCCTAATGTGCAAAACAAACTGAGCTGAAACCGAAACTGTGACCCAAAAACCGCAATACAAACCAAAACGTGGGCTTGTTTAATAAAAATCATAATCCCAATTATTTTAGTAATTGAAACCAAATTCAACTTACTCGTTGACTTTGTAAACCCAGAAAGAACATTTTGTAACCTAAATTTAAAGTTAAATGCATCAATCTGGTGCACTTTCAGAGTAAATTTAAGAGATCTATGAAGAAATGTGTGCTCTTGTAAACAATTTAATCATAAATATATTGGTTGTTTGGTTATAGATATAGATATTAATGGTGATGACGGCAAAAAAGTCCCACCAAGAAAGCATGGTAAACAAGACGGGGGTCCCGTGTTTCAAGAGTCATTGCAAATGTGGCAAATTTGATGAATTGCACAGTCCTAACTACTTATTAATGATTAGTCAGCGTGTAGGAAAGAGTAAAGCAACCAGCAAGTTTCAGTGGCACCTAGAATTTAAACATGTAAAACACATTTTAATCACACAAAAACTAACAAAAAGAATCAGGAAACTATTACACTGGTTTCTGGTTTGTGTCTCACTCACTTTTTTTGTGATAATCAAATACGAACACGACACTTCTGGACAACACACCCTTTTTGTCCTTATTGTGACACCGTCCTTCAACCCAGATTTGACCCACTGCTGCCATTACACCATCAAACCCATGAAAAATGGTTTCAACATGAGCGGCGAAAGGCTAATCCGCAAAATGAATCCCATCTTGGTGTCCATAAAGAGGACATGGAAAAGCCTCCAACACCACAAATCCACAAAGGGCTCGAGGAAGACGTACTGCGCACAACAACTTCCAAATGAAAGACGTAATTCATAAGTCGAGAAGAAGATCTATTTGTTTACATCTTAAATCTGCACTCAGAGAAAATATATGGGGAAAAATCCCTGTCAGTTGGGGGGAAAACTGGTTAGGAGTGATTAGACTTTGGTGTCATTGATGGGTTGTTAAGCAACAAACCATGAAAAGAGTCAATCTGCCTTCGCTCCTCTGTGTTTAATAAGAACAAGTAAGCCAAGGCAACCTAAGGCGATTTAAAGTGTCTAACATCCAACTAATGTTGGTCTGTCATGTTGGAGTCACCATAACGAGGACAGGGGGCAAACAACAAGAACCCTTCAAGATGGATTACAACAACGCTAATTTATTTATCACGACTTGTGCGCTACGAAGTACGGCGGTCCTAAAATCTTCCATCAAAACCTAAATCTCAACATAATTATCAGCATCTGGTTTAAAAAAAATTACATTTATGTGTTTTACTCGGAGCTTCTTAAGACGAATACACAACTTTCTGATGAATGACTTTGCAAACTCTTCTTTTCCTCCCAATTTGGGTGGCGCCGAACATAATGAGTTTATGGCTGCTATCAGCTAAAGTTGGATAGTCTCCACAACCTTGAATTGTCCGTGACCACTAATTAAAAAAGTGAACATAAACATTCATACAGCACCTAAATGAAGAGCAGCATCATCGTCATTTATTTGGTTATATTTGGAGGGTTCTCTAAATGCATAAGGTATTAGTATGCTTCGACTGGAGAGTCGACAGTTCACAGACTAAACTCCATGCACATAGAGACAATAGCCTATACTTTTTATGGCATTTCAAGAACCCTGGAAAGATGTTAATTCGTTGCCAATGATGAACTGATCGCGGGTGACCTTCAGATGCAGACGCAACAAATAGCTCTGGGGTTTGGAAACAGGAAAAGAGGCTTATGGAAAACTTCTGATAGCATTCTTACTGGCAACGGAAACATGCAGCCACATGGAGCTGCGGTAAAGTCGAGAGTCATTCATTAGTTCTTCGACAACAAGCCAATTTATTCTGAGTTACAGTTAGGGCTGCACAATTAATCGAATATTAATCGCGATCACAATTTTGGCTTCCCACAATTTTGGCTTTCCCACAATTACATGAACATGATCGACTGTGATATTGACATTTAAAAATGCGCGTTCTGCTCGTAGAAAACTGCTGCATATCAAATCAAGCGCTTCCTAAACTAGCAGCTATAGCCACCAGCTGGTGATCGAGATGTTTTGGCTTTACTTTTGGGTATAGATATTATCTATACAATGTGTTTATGATTGAATTGAGAGCATAAAATTGTTTATCTAGCTCCTAATGTTGCTAATTTTGCTCTCGAAGTGCACCGGATCGAAGCATTTAACTTTAAAATGTAGCTAACAAAAGGGTAAGGGTGAATATTCCTGTATTTTTTTTCATATAATATGCAACATATATAGCAGTAAAAATATTGTAATGTCAGTTTTTTCCAACATCATTCAGCCCTAGTTTGTACATTATCATGGAAGTGAAAGCAGTGTTCTGTTTATTTTAATGTGAAAGTGCAATAAAAATATGTTGTCGCTAAAATCAATGAATAATCGTGATATCAATATTGATATTTTTACCATAATGTAGCTACAGAAGCTTGCCTTGGCCTCATCTTAGGTATGTTCGCATTTGATAAACATCTGATTCAATTATTTGTATTCCCTCATTTCAATCAAACCACCTTATTTACAAGTTGTTCTTTAAAAAGCTCCAATGTACCAATTCATTAAATACAGCACTCAATGTTTGTCCCAATTAAGTTATCTTTCGAAGGTCACTTATAACTACTTATGAAACTCATATATCCAGTTTAAAAAACAAGAAGCACCAACAGCCTGTTCATTCCATTCACCTCTGTGTACCTGGCAAATAAACTGTTCAATATTTCAAGGTTGGCCGACTCTTTGGAAAAGCATTAATTATCTCCCTGGGCGGACACTAGGAGGCATTCCAGCTAAAGGTTTTTTATTAAAAGGAAAAGGCAGTCCAGACATCACACTTGACCGTGACTGCAAAAAAAAAAAAATAGCCCTTAAAAGACAATCAGAAATCAGGAAGGGATAGTTGTATCCCTTAGTAATTCCATATTTCAATATCCTTAATGGAATAAATGAAGCTAGGAATGATTGAGAAAGAAGATTCCATTGTGATTTCAAACCGTTTAAAAAAAGGTAAGTACTGTACTCTTCAGGTGACAGTTCAAAAGTTGACCGCATCATATTTTTTACACATCTATCTCATATAAAAGGCTGGGTAATGATATGTATGTATTTCAAAAAGGAACACTTATGTTTGGTAATGAATGACACGTTCATGATACTGTACAGCATATTATGACTAATCGACAATGGCTTTCTATTCAGCCAAAATTGGGGTTGATCCAACTAAATTAATCCTGCTACAGTGCACTAAAGAATTACCAAGCGACTCTCAACAAAACTGCTTTGACCATCACTGACACCCGGTCTCTCTTAATGACGAAAAAAATGTGAAGTATTCGACAATAAAAACTTGCTATTTAATGACTATTAATTAACCTTTATCAGAGTCAAGGATCCTTGAACACAAAGACTCTCACATTTGGACCACAAGTGTTTGAGCTATTGAAAAGACAACAAAATAAAATTTAAAAAAAAACACCTTAAACACACCTTAAGGAGGGAGAATGCTAATGTCAGAAAGATTAATTAGGAGAGGAGATGGGAGAGTTACAGTATGAAATGTTTACAATATCCTTTTTAAAAAGACATTCTTAAAGAGGCACTATTTCATTCCCATTTTGTTTCGCTTCCTTAATTAACTTCCAGAGCAAAACTAAAGAAAATATATAAAGTTAAACTACTATATCGCACTTTGTATTAAAATGGGCTTTTACCACAAGGACATTTTTTTACTAACATTATTTTCAATCTCTATTACAAAGCGTAAAAGGATGAGGTCAGGCATAGTAATAAGTGGAAGGATTTATCAGAGCAAGTCCACTCGTACATCAGAAGGGCAAAGTAATTGGTAAATGTGCCCAATATTGTCCTTGTCCTGCACCTTAAGGAGGAGGAAATTCTTAGAGCAATACCGCCATCTGCTGCAAAAAGAGATCAACAACCACAGCAGCGAGAGAGAAAGTGGGAGGTATGATGATGCCTCAAAGTAAAAAGTAAGACATTATAAAAAGAGACCCTGCACTGAAAATAGGTATATAGAAAAACTACTATGCAGATTTAATGAGTAACTTTAAGAAGTGCTCTAACTTGCTTGTAACTAATGTGGAGTAATAAGAGTGAATTTAGAGATACAGCTTTTATATTTGTGACCGACATTTTTTAAGAACTGTAAACAAGCCGGGAAGTTGAATACAGTTGTTTACAATAAATGATATTATGATAGATTTAAAATCTGTTAAGACATACTGTTAACTGTAGGTTAAATTAAATCTGCGTTATACTAAAATATTTATCATTTACGAAGTATATTCAAGCACAGACCTAACAAGGGCTGCAACTAAGGGTTATTTTCATTGTGGATTAATATGTTTTTCTTTATTTAATTGATTAAATTAGTTGTTTGGTCTATATTTGTTGATTAGTGTTCCCAAGATGACGTCCTCAAATGTCTTGTTTTGTCCACAACTCACAGATATTCAGTTTACTGTCATAGAGGAGTAAAGAAACCAGAAAATATTCACATTTAAGAAGCTAGAATCAGAGAATTTTGACTTTTTTCTTAAAGAAAATACTCAAACCGATTAACCGATTATCAAAATAGTTGGCAAATCATTTAGTTGTTGACAACTAATCGATAAATCGTTGCATATCTAGACCTAACAATACAACATGGAACACCTTTGAAAAGGGTAAGAAGAGGAAGCGCTTTGATATCAAAAATACATACTGACAAAACAGACTTCCCAGGACTGACAAAATTACCTCTAAATCTCCGAGCCAAACGTTGCTTCATGACAGCTTACGGCTGACACCTCATTATGTCAGAGGCATCACACGTTTACAATTAGCGCGCTACATCATTTGAGTCACATCCTCAAAAGTGGATTGTGTTTTTGTGAGGCACAGCAGACGTCTGCAGACCCCCTACCTTCCCTACTGGGACGGGCCGAGCGTGGCCCTTTGAGGATGGCGGCTCTGTTTACCCGATAGATTTCATTAAATTAAGCTTACGTTGGGCCTCTTCTTTGCCTGATCAAAGCCGCCGCTAAGAGCCACGCCGTCCTGCTTCCCCTGACCACGACGAGCCAACTCCATCAAATGGGATTTTCATTGTTCTTTAATTTTTTTCACACTGACTTTTTTTTGTGGTCAGGCTGGCATCCCCTTTAGGGTGCCGGCGATGCCTGTTTGTCACGACCCAGCACCTTCAAGACCCCCACTGTCCCCACTATTATCGCAATGAAGCTGTCAGCGCGAGCCAACAAAGCTACATCTCATATATACACCTCTGGGATGGCCGTTTGATAAGTTGTCTTCCTGGATGAAATGGCTGGGTTACCGAGGTCGGCTCGGGCCCTGTCTGGAAAGGAGCAGGAATGAGGTCTCAAGCTGGCACACCGGTGGTAGGAAGACTTCAAACCATGGGTGAATGGGAGGATGAGAGAGCAGGTTAAGGGGGGAGACACCCGTGGGAGGCCAGTAGGGGGTGGGGTTGCGGGGAGATTGGGTAGTGAGGGAGTGGAAAGGCCTTGATATCCGCGGAAAGCACAACAAAGCCGGAGCTTTTTACATTAAAAAGAAAGGAGATTGCCTTTTTTCCACTAGACGCCTTTCGAGCCGAGTGTCATGTCCTCCCCGGGCCTGCAGGAAGTGAGAGGCTGAGCTCGGCTATAGCATTTGGCACATCTGAGGCACATCTGAGGGGGCTGAAGTTCTTGCCTTCTGAACACTTGCATCAGATTTACGGGAGACCAGATACACTAGATGTTACTGTGTGAGGTGGGTGATCCTGGTTTAAATGCACACTGATCTGACCACGCCACACACAGAGGTGTAACAATGAAAATGACTCTGTTAAACTGGGGAGTCACAGTTACACGCAGGGCAAATGTTCTTTTATTCTTTATCCACTAGGACTGCTACCTTCTGCTTTGCATTTCACTATTGCAGGGCTTGACACATGCAGTGATATGGAAGTAAGAATTTAGACATAATCATTTTGTTTTATTAAATGGATGAAATTCTACATTTTTCCAGGTTTAAAGAAGCACATTTTTCCCACATGTGCCCCAGGAATACAAATGAAAATTTTACACCAATATCAGCCACAGCGGGTGTTAACTGCTTGATGATTAAGCACGGTAAGTGTGGGGAGAAGAAAAGTTAAAGATTAATCGGCAGCCAATTAAAAGCCCATGGCGAGGAAAGTAAACTGTCTTGGCACGGAGATCTCCTCCTGTGATCTCAGTTAGCACGTCTCAGTGGTGTTCTCACAGATCACTAGCACATGATATCTCCATTCAAATGGCTTGTTTACTTTGTTTGTTGGAACAGTGATGGATTGGAGGGAATGTTGTTATATTCACAACTTAAATTCAATACGGATTTGAAATATTTTGTGGTGAATGATATGAGGTATTAAGCAGATGTTTGAGATAGATATGACTATTTTGATAGTCGATTAATTGTTAAAAACAGCATTTTCTATCATTTTTTTGCATGAAAAATGACAGAAAATGCTGTTTTCAGCTTCTCAAATATGGAGATTTCCTACTTTACTCTGTTTTATATCATATTAAACTGAATCTTTGGGTTTTGGACTGACAAAACAAGTCATTTAAAAACACCAACTTGGACTTTGAGAAACTGTGATGGATATTTTTCTGCCGCATTACTGTACACACGCACCTCTACACACAACAAACGGTGATATCCGTCTGAGAATTACTAATAATAATTAATGCTGAATATGAATAATGGATATAGCTGTAGGATTATTCCTTATTTCATGGGCTGTTTTGGAATTTATACATTATTATTATTATATATTTCTATATATACTGATATATTAAAAAACAAAGCATTTGAATACTGATTTGGAGATTGATTACCATGGCAATGGTCGAATCTTCAAAGCTTCTGAGCATTCGGGACAGCCTTACATTTTAAAGAACGAATAATTTATCAATTAATCTAGAAAGAAAACAGCAGATTAATCGATAACGAAAACAATCACCCAAGTTTGAGATGATGATTAGGGTGAAATATAAGCAGAATTCACTTTAGTTTTGTTGGTCAGTGGTCGGTAGGCACATGGAGACACAAAATGTTAAGATACCGATGAGAATTATGTCATAATTTGCTGCATTATTTTACATAACGTTTATAAGAACATCCAAAATATCCAGTTTCTCATTGATAGTACTGTTTTGTTTAAATGTGATTCTCACAACTTTCATTTTAATTTTGTAACAAACACAGAAACATTTTACTTTGAAGACAAGCACTCTAAAATTGTACATTTGTAATGATAAGTTTTGCGATGATTCCCGTTATTTCCTGAAATCCTTTCCCCTCAAGCACTAGCTGCCAAACAATAAACAACAACTCTGTCGATGTAAAGAAAAAGTTCTCATTTGAGAGGAAAGCAACACCATCGATTCATTTCAAGGTTTTGAGAAAAGTTTCCTGATTATTTTTTGCCCAAAATCTAAAATAAGGAACAAAACTTCATTGGGACCACTTTAACCACAAGGTTAAACGCTGCAGCTATCCCGGCTGGGCCTTTTGTGCATTAATCTAAAAAAAGTTCCTAAACATAAAATTCAGTTTTTATTGTTCCAACCCGTTCTGAGTCTGTGGATTTATTTCACATTGCATTTGATTCGCGGAAGCGCTCGTCTGCTCTCGAGCTCAAGGTCGGTTGCATTTACACTACGGGTTTATTATCGTGTTGTGAGCACTGGCACGGAAAACAATAACAGACAAACAGAAAACAATAAAGACATCATTAAAGATACATATTTTTTGCAAGGTAAAGATTTGAATACAAACAATGAACTAAAAGATATCTTTCAACTTAGGGTAACAGGAAAAGCTACAAAAGCTAAGAAGAAAACAAGCGAGCATTGGAATTACATGAAATAATTGCTCATTTCTATCACATTATTGATTAAGTGAAATGCCTTGAGCAACACTGGTAGTCAACAATGTGGACTAAAAGCAACGCACCCACAAGACTGGGCTGTTTATTAAGCTTTGATAGAGGCTGGAGATCAAGTCAAGACATACAGTGATTTATGAATTACTAAACAAGGCCAGATTCTGCAGCAACAACAACACAAACACACACGCAACCTGTTCTCAATAGGCATCACTTGCAAGTTCAAATACGAACTCTGAATTAACCTCGGTGGATGGATGCACCACTGAGCTTCAGCGTAGGATTGTTTGTGTGTGTGTGTGTGAGAGAGGGAGTTTGGTTGAGGTGGGCAAACAGTGGATGTGCATGTAAACCACAAAGGATTTCAGAAGGTGACAACTTAGAAATACAGTATGTTACACACATAAATAGCATGAAAGTCACATTTAAAAAAAAATGTTTTCTAAATGTTGATAATGTACGTTATATTTGTAATGTTCAAGTAACCATTAAGAAAGATTTAAGAAAGTGTAGTAAAGTACTTACAAAGTCTTTCTCGAGCTTCTCTATCTCCTGCTTGTAGCTCTTCAGTCTGCCGTTGTACATGGCTCGGCTCTGGATGGGGATCTCCCGCACCTCCAGGTCCATCTGCTCCAGCTGAAAGCAGCAGTTGATCCAGTTAATTTAACAAACTTTTCTTTCTTGGCTATAATTTTAATTTCCATTCCACAACTAAAAAAACAACATGGAATATAAAACATTGCAAAATCAACAGGTTTAGAGTTCATTCTGATCCAAATTTACATCATAATGTTAAAATAGCAACCAGGTGAAATGTGTACTTTAAATTAGGGCTGTGTGTTGGCAAGAATCTGGCGATACGATGCGTATCATGATACACGGGTTACGATTCGATATATAGCGATATATGGCGATTTTTTTCAATCTAATTTTAGGAAAACTGTCTTAGTATAAAAAGCACACCACCATATGTATAAAATCAGAGTATAAAATTTTACTTTTTTTAATGCTATCTTTTGCATTTATCACAATCCCTGTAACGACAACGGCTGCAACTAACGATTATTTTCATCGCATATTAATCTGTTGACTATTTTTATCGGTTAATCAGTTAGTTGTTTGGTCTATAAAATTGTGAAAAATGGCGATCAGTGTTTCCCAAAGCCCAAGACGACATGCTCAAATGTCTTGTTTTGTCCAAAACTCAAAGATATTCAGTTTACTGTCATAGATGTGTAAAGAAACCAAAACATATTCACAGTTAAGAAGCTGGAATCAGAGAACTTTGACTTTTTTCTCTTAAAAAAAACAGATGAATCGATTATCAAAATAGTTGGTGATTAATTTAATAGTCGACAACTAATCGATTATTCGTTGCAGCTCCAGATAGAGAAATAAAGTATTGACTATTAATTAAGAATCGATACAGTATCACAAAACATAATTTCGCGATATATTTTCGATATTTTCTTACGCCCCTACTTTAAATTAGAATCAGTTTTATAGCACTCTTGCACAGATGCTAAAGAAATCTAGGCCTCCCTTTCCTCTAACGCTCATTCTCTTACCATCAATGCATTTGCTATCCGTGACAAACAGCTGCTCAAGATAGAAACTGTGACAACTCTGAAAACATTCAACTTTCCGAAATGAGTAACTTCAGCGGCATTAACTTTAATACGTTCCAATGTTGATTGTGAAAAGAAAAATGCCTCCCGCTCACGTCACTCAGCCGTGATGAAAGTTGCGACAGAGGGAGGCTGTTCCGTAAATAAATACACAATCAGCTACGAGCGCCCCTTCATTGCGGCGACATGCACGGGCCCAACAATGTCACCGCGAATGAAGTAAACGTACATTTGATGCTTGGCTAGACAGATCTCTCTGTGGCGGATTTGGAGGAAAACTAATCACTGTGACATAACAAGACAACTGCGACAACAATTTGTCTCTTGTCAGGTGACTTTGCTCATTTTTAAACAGCAACATGAAGACTCCCACCTCAAGATAATGGCTTGAAATGTGTCATAGGGGTGTCACTTAAAAGCAGATTACTGGAAAGTAATCATGTGAGGAGGAAGCCTCCTTTCCGCCATGTGAAGTGTGTGTGTGTGTATGTGTGTGTGTGTGTTGTGTGTGCATGTCATGTCACCACCAGGATAATACAGGTGCTGTTGTCTGGTGCCAGTGAAAATTGTCCCCTCCCTCTTTCCACAAATTCATTATTTAGGAAATGGGAAGAGGAGAAAATTACTGATCAAAGACGTACCAACTCTCTGACTTCTTCAAGCTGTTTGTCGACATTTAGAACCAGCTGTGTCTTCTCCTCTGAAAGAGAAAAAAACAGCAACATATTGATCAGCCGACAGAGGAACAGCGCTTCATGACAACAACCTAACTCCCCCGCAACGGGGGAAGAGAGGGGGAGAGAGAAAGAAAGACTGGGAGAAAACAACACACGAGGACACATTTGAAGATATATTTACACATTCTCTCTACACGACGAGCCAACATTTGATGTCTCTTAGTTATTGGCGTCTATGAGGCCTTTGTTGGTTTCCGTTGAGGAGCGGTGAGACACCTCGTGCCAACTCAAAGGGAAGGGAGGTGTCAGCTTTGCTCACTTGCCAGAAGTATGAGTCCCACTCAGAATGACTAACGCGCCGTTCGGCACCTCACCCCGTGGCTGCTCCTCCACATTACCCATTGAAACTCATTACGACTTGCGAGAGCTCCAAAGAAGCGTGTAAACCACAGTACAGCCCATCGTTATTTAAGGCAGCAACACAACCAATTCATTTCCGCACACATAAGAACTGGTCCTTGTTCTGAAATTAGCTCTTTGCCACGAAAGTGAAGCACATGAAATAAAGAAGTCTGGTCTGGTGGTTAAGCGATCAAACATCATTAAATGTTTGAAACAAGCATCATTTGCGCAACATATTTTAATGGAGACAAAAAAGGAGAGAAGATTGACCAAAACTTTGAAATGCATGACAAAATATGTTTGAATTACTCAATTTTAGGTATAGGCACAGATTAATAACCAAGTGTCATTATTAAAGCCAAATATCAAGAAAAAATATAAAATGTTTACTGGTTACAAAATCTCTAATGTTTGAATTTGCTTGCTTCGAATAATATTCTTGTTAATTGAAATTGTTTACATTGGTTTTGGATTGCCGGTCGGACAAAATAAGCTATTTTGAGACATCAGTTTGAGCTCTGGTAACATGTAGTGTCATTGTTTTTACATTTCCATAATCAGAATCAGATTTATTTGCCAAGTACATGTTCACATACTGGGAATTTGACTCCATCTTTTTTGCATCTCTCTTAATGTGGTTACACAGAAATAGAAATAACAGCTAGGGACAAGGACTACAAAGCTGCACATGGTAAAGAATAGACACTAAGGATTGTTGTGTACACAAGTATGTGAAAAAATAAGTGTATATATAAATATTATAGAAATATATAGAAAAGCACCAATGTCCAACAATAAAAGAAGAAATAAAAAACGCCTATATACAAGCTAAGTGTTCTGTAAGTTGTAAACAATAAATTTTTTTAAGACAATTAACCAATTAAACGATTACCCATTTCTTTATAGCAGACCGCTTCTATGTATAACAGACCGTTGCTACGGACCATTTTTTGGCAAATCACTCATATACAAGTGTAGGGAGGTAGAGAGAGGCTGTAACCATAACTGGACAAAATCATAATTTAAGAGGTGCTGAATTATTTACATGATAGGCTATTATCATATGTGTATTATTAACATCAATATTCATTTTTTAAATATCACGGTATATCGCGACACCCCTATTAAGTATACTTCATTGTGTCACTTTCACAGTGTGCAAACCTGCTAAGACTTAGTATGTAGTGTGGATTTAAGACGTGCAAAGTGTGACAGTGAACCAACAAGGAGAATACCAGGACCTTCAACCCAAAGCAGCAATGATTCATTGTATTATTTACATCTGTGCTTTTCCTACTGTGACATGTCAAAGTGCCTCTTGGGTATTAGTCACAAACCAAGGTTAAGGCCAAATCATCACAATTTTAAACAGAAATCAGCCTTATGAATGAATAGTATAGATGGAGGCCTCCATTTCTCCTCTAAGCATTCCCTTTGCAAGGGTCCTTGAAGTCTGGCAAACTGAAACAAAACTCTGTTTTAAGCATACTTAAAACTACACATTACATACACCAAGAAGTGACTGCTGTCTGCCAAAAGAAAGCAATTCAGATAATGATTATAAGCAGAAAAAGGAACCATAGAAAACACTTAACATCTTTGAAAAACCAATATGTAAATCAGTTCCAATCTCAATCTTCTCTGTCAAAAACAAAGTAATTCAAGAAATCTAAACTGTATTCAATTCAAATATTTCTTTTAAATTAACTCCATTTCAGATATATTCTTAAAAGTAATCATTTAACTGAAAATATTTGAATCAAATAAACCATGAGTAGAACCTTTAACCTTTAAAAACTAGAGTCAAATTCCTTGTATGTATGTACTAGGCAAATAAAAACTGACTCTGATTCTTTCAATAATTGAAATAAAAAGTCAACAAAACTTCAAGCTTCAAAGCAAATCACAAGGCTATCAATTGTGAGACCGCAAATATCATAAAAAATCTAAGATCTTCATTTCTCGGGCACCATGGGCCAACATTAACTTTTGCCAGTCCTCAAATTCATTTTTAAAACCTGTGTCCAACCTCACAACCTACACAGTAAACAGCCAGAGGCGATTCATTGAAAGGTGAGATGCTGCTTTCTTGCTCAAACTCTGGAGGGCCGTGAAATATGTATGGATATTTACCAAGACTACAACCGGCTGATGGACGGATGAGGAGTTTTGTACACAGAAGTACAGCAAACAAAGAAGAAGTAGGGCTTGGTGATTTTATTTTTTTTTCTTATGTACATTTTTTTTCTTATTTATATATTTGAGTTACAATGATTGACAGGCAATCTCTTGCCACAAACACTCAAAGGTGAAAAATGACATTCATGTTTCATGGAACAAGGCCTAACACTTCATTGTGTTTCTTATTCAAATATTCCTTGAACCTTATGGTTTTGGTGGATGGTAACAAATAAATATATAAACACACATTCATTTGAATGTTACGTGAATGAAGACATTCAAGGACATTTTTTCACACGCCTTAGCCATTATCAGCAATTGTGCACATGTGAAATAGAGAGATACAATAACAGCAATGACAAAAGCCCTTTGTCTGGAGCTATATTAATGTATTAAATAGAAGGCTGTCAAACCACAGGGAAAATCCAGCCACTTCAGGAAGAAGAGCCAGAGGGACTTAAGAAAGGAAAGAAGAAAAACCTTAATGAGAAGGAAGGGAATTCAACTGTAAACTATTCTGTTGGTGACGGAAGACATTGAACGACTACTTATGGTTGTAATGCGTTTCCTGGCTTTGTGCATATTCATATGGGCTTACTCTGACACAGTCAACAGATGGCGAGAGGAAAGCAATGTGGAATTACACTGAGGAATGGGCTGCCATGAATCTTCAAAGATGCCAATTCCAAACCAGAAATATTCAGCCAGGCGAGGCTTTGTGAGAGGCAGCGCCCTTTGAAAAACCAATGAGCAAGCCTGAGATAAATGTTCCAAGTAGGGTTTGGAAGCAGTTTCTAGCAGTCAAAACTGGAAACAAACTACTAGCAATTGTGGACAATATAATTTGTGCAGTTGATCTTAATTCAAAAACATGCAGTGTATTTCACATTAAAAAATACCAGTTGAATTTATGAACTGGATGTTAAATGAAGATATGCCGGCTCTCTTTCTTTTTATTGTTTACATATTTAGAAAAATGCAAACTCAATGACTACTATACCTCCGTTCCCAACTGTGACCAAGGTAGTATGTGCATTGTGAAAGCAGTGTTTGATAAGTGTAAATAGGGACAGGTCTTTATATTCACAAGAACAAATGTCTGCTTTTAACAAATCCATAGGTGTAGCAGGGAAAAAGAGTAATGTGTGAGAATATAGTGTCTTGGTAAAAATATGCAATGACAGCATGCTGAATGAATAACATCAGAACTTAATCAATAATACAGTTTAAGAATAATAAGAACAACATTTTGAAAAGATAACAGGCTGAGTAAAACAGGTGCATCAGCTCCACACTGAGAGACACACTTTAAATCGGGGAAAGGGATAATATTCAGTGTGTATTACGCAATTACTACAATCAATTGCTCGTCTATAACACTCTTATTTCTCATTCGTGACTTAAATACACAGAAATATTGATGGATGGACCAAAAACTATGCTTTATAATAAAACAGAGGGACACATTCTAGGTCAACACAGATTGATCACCTCTGCTGCATGTCATCCCCTTTTAACTGTCTTAATCTTCTATGTAACAAAAATGTGTCAATAAAGTTACTATACATGATATTGGTTGCTTTGGTAATTAATGTGTATTCGTCCACTCAAGCAAATAATATACAATCTGAAACAGCCACTTGTGACGGCCACTAAGAAAAGTGATTTAGTGTGACTGAACATGCTGTTTCTGAGCCTCGAACATACTGTACATCAGGCCCAACCATGTGACTACAGAAGCTAAATTGGCTGCCCGAGTGTAATCCACGTGGACAATAAAAGAAAAAAAATCTTCTATTGAAGCAAATCCAACAAAAACTAGTATTAGTGGAAAACAACAAATAATAAAAAAATATCGACTGTTTGATAATGTCATTCATCTATTCAACTTTTATGTATTTTCTATTTGCACTTGTCAAATTTCAATTATTTGGGTTGTAAGCTAATCTAGCTTCGACTGGGGGCAAAAATAACACAGACATTCACACCTATGGACAATTTATCATGACTGTTTCATTCATTCATTCATTCATTCATTCTCACTGTGCAATATCATTTTCCACTTCCACTAGTCTGTTTATTGCCAATACTGTATATACTGCTCCTATTTTTATACTTCCTTCTATTTAAATGGTTCATATTTTGTTACACTTTGTTTAGCTCTTTTTTACTGTGTTAGCTGATGCATCTTGTTTTTTGGACTATCCCCTTTGCTGCTGTACACTGCAAATTTCCCCACTGCGGGACTAATAAAGGAATATCTTATCATATCTTATCTTAATTCACCTGACCTACATGCCTCTGCAGTGTTTAAAGAAAACAAATGCTAAAAAACACACAAGTCTGACATCCAGACTCCAGGTCTGACTTTTTGTTGTAAGCTGACCCTATATTTGATAATGTTGTCATGGGTGTCAGTTTCATTTTGGTACATGGAAACCATGAATGAAGCACAGGAAGCTGCTGTGTTGTCATGGTGATTCCAAAACTTCCAGTAATGTCCATTCATGAAACTCCTCCTTCACTTCCTATCCATTTATGTCTACGACTTTAAATACCAACTATAATAAAAGGTGACCAAAGATCTTCTGTCCTCTTAACACTTCCATTATATTGTGCAATATTGATACACTTAATGTGAAATACATTTGTCTGTGCAATATATCCTTGATGCAACATACACCTCAAGTGCAACTACCTTTGTTTACATTTGATTTATTACATCTACTCTACCTATTTTACAAGTGCAATTACCTCTGTTTACATTACATCAATTTTTATATTTTATACCTCTAGTGTAACACTTCAGTTTATATTCATTTATTATATCTACTTTACCTGATTTATTTACTTTATAACTGTGTGTGTTTTACCTGTTATATCTTTTATCTGCCTCTTTTAGTATTGTCAAGTATTTGTTTTAAGGCACTGACCAGAAGTGGCAACTGTGAATCTCGTTGTATTTAATACGAAGATAATAAAGCTTTCTATTCTATTATAACGGTAGTAGCCTAGAAAAGCAGTTAACTACTGGAAAACATGATGTTATTTTGACACTAAGCTCCTTGTTTCACATTTTCACACTGGCTAAATCCATTAAAAAGACATACCAAGCTCTTAAGTGATTCATCCTTTTACATAAGAGTCAAGAACACACTAGGGTTTCAGAGCATTTCACCATTTAGTGGTTAAATCTTTTACTAGAAGATAATAGGGTAAATTGATGAAATAACACAACAAGTCCTGTAGTCTAACTCCTGCTACCGTTAGCTAGACTCATCAGCTACCTGATAGCTAGCTCCAGCTAATATATATTTAACTGTCTTACCTCCACTTAGTTTGGGAATTCTGCCAATTTTGTTAGTTACTTCTGCCGTAATGGTGCCAAAGTCCTGCTCGTAAGCTTCAAAGTCTGAAGACATGTTGACGTTTAGGGTTTAAAACAAGTGTCTAGATTCTGGTTGACAGCTAGCTTAGCTCAGGATAATAACAACAAGTCTCGAATGGAGTCACTTCCTGGAGTCGCAGTGTGATGTGCTCGACGAGGAATATGACTTCCGATGCTGAAAATGGTTCAGCTAGTGCAGGGGTCAGCAACCTTTACTATCAAGAGAGACGTTTTAGGCAAAAGAAAATAAAAAATAAAATCTGTCTGGAGCCGCAACACAACAATCTGAGATTTCCAGAATGAAGTCATAATAATATGAGGAAAACGTAATAACTTTACAAGAATAAAGTCGTAATATTACAAAAAAAAGTCAGAACTTTACAAGAAAAAAGTCGTAATATTACAAGAAAAAAGTCATAACTTTACGAGAAAAAAGTTGTAATATTACAAGAAAAAAGTCAGAACTTTACAAGAAAAAAGTTGTAATATTACAAGAAAAAAGTCATAACTTTACAAGAAGAAAGTCGTAATATTACAAGAAAAAAGTCATAACTTTACAAGAAAAAAGTCGTAATATTACAAGAAAAAAGTCATAACTTTATGAGAAAAGAAGTCGTAATATTACGGGAATAAAGTCATAACTTAACGAGAAAATAAAGTCAAAATATTACAAGAATAAAGTCATAACTTTACGAGAAAAAATTCGTAATATTACGAGAAAAAAAGTCGTAATATTATGAGAAAAAAGTCATAACTTTGCGAGAAAAAAGTCGTAATATAACGAGAATAAAGTCATAACTTCATGAGAAAAAAAGTTTTAATATTACAAGAATAAAGTTATAACTTTACGAGAAAAAAAATCCGTAATATTATGAGAATAAAGTCATAACTTAATGAGAAAAAAAGTCGTAATATAACAAGAATAAAAGTCAGAACTTTACGAGAAAAAAAATAACACGTAAAATTACTACTTTATAATATTATGACTTTATTCTCATAATATTATGACTTTATTCTCTAAATCTCAGATATATTTTTTCCCCTCAATGTGGCCCTAATACTCCGTCTTACCGTAGAGCTACAACAATGATAAATAAAAATAAAAATGTAAACTAAAAAACAGTTATTGATTTCCATTTTTAAAACTCCACAGGAAAAAAAATATCAGTCACGTTTATTTTTTGCCGAGCGTGAGGATATATATTATTTTCGAAGTTCTGTGATAGATAAATTGCTTAGATTTAAAAGTGTCCACAAGGGGTTTGAGGGTGACAGATTTCTGAGACACCATGTGAGGAAGGTTCCTACTCTGTACACAGTAGTGATGTGTCGTAACGAACGAGCCGGTTCAAAGAGCCGGCTCTTTTAAGTGAACGATAAGTGCCATTTGGACCTAAGTACATTGGAATTCTGAGCAGTTTACACCGAGTCAGCTTTAAGAAAAGAAAAAAGGTAGATGTTAGCAGAGTTGAATACTGCAGCGATTCTGGCGTGTGTACTCAGTACTCTCTCTCTCTCTCTCTCTCTCTCTCTCTCTCTCTCTCTCTCTCTCTGAGAAAACTTTATTGAACACACATCAGTTGACATAAACACGCCCCTTAACAACACCTGCAATTCCTGTTTCTGTTGACATACAAAATAAAAGCGTACTTACACAATTGAGAACATATCTTTTATATATGTCAACAGTAGAGAAGGCACAAGGTAATTACAGTACAAAATAAGTAGCACATTCAACTCAACACAATAAATAAATAAATTCTTAAAATATAAAAGTGTAGTCAATAAATAAACTAAACTACCCTCTGCATAGAAATGATACCCCAGAATACAAATATACAGTAAATATATGCTCCACGACCATGTTAAAAGAATTTGTAATTCTCAAAAAAAATATTAAAAAAATAAATAATTAATAATTTAATTTAAGTGATATATGTACACACATACTAGTCATAGGTCAAAACAACTAAAGCTAAATTTGGTTGAATTATCAAAAGGCAGAAATGGTAAAAACGAAGAGCCGTTTGGGAGCCGAAAGATCCGGCTCTTCTTGGTGAGCTGAGCCAAATGATCTGGTTCACTAAAAAGAGCCGGACTTCCCATCATCACTAGTACACAGAAGAAACTGAAGGAAGTGGCAGGTTGGTGATTTAAAGTGACAGTTTGTTTTCTCCATCCATACAAAATATACATATACGTATACCAGTAAGCAGTCGTTATATCTTTGATATGCAATATTATCCGTGTTTCTCTATTTGCAACTTGGGGCAGAAATGCGTTAATCTTGTCAAGCTGGCTAACAAGCTAACAAGCTAGCTAACTAGCTAACGTTAGCCCTGTTTGCAAAAAACCCAATCTAAATGTTTACCAAAGCTATAATCACTTATGTAGTTGATTTTTATTAATGGTCTCATGCTTAGGCTTGTATATAATGTTGCAATGTGATGTTGTTTTTTTCTCGATGTGAATGAGCTCGCTTGATAACATTTAGCTAGCTAAAAATAGTTTGCTTGTTGTTATGACTACACCCAGTGAGTCACTTGTCTATAAATACAGCACCAGACACTTCTTGTGTTATATGTTCACGTTTAGTGTTGCTTGCTTTAAACCTATTAGCTAATAAGCTTAACTTGTTAAAGTTAATTATCTCTGAAAGTTCCTGATCGGCAGTATTGCAATATGGCAGTGACGACCAAGGTGTGAAAGCTATATCTGTGTGTTATTCAAATGTTATTGTAAAAATAAAAGTGGGAGAAATATAGCATACATTCTTCAGCTTATTGATGTCAATGAGATTAGAGTAAATATAGCAATACAGTTCAACAGCACCTCAATGTACAGTCTCCAAGAGTTGACTTGCCTGTCATCAGACAGGTGGCAGAATTTACATCCCTTATTCTTTGTGTGATGTGATGTATTTCATGTACCTGTGTGTACCATGTACACGTTTCTCTCAGAGGCAATGAGTGCACGACATCCAGCAATGTTGTAAACTAAGATTGTAGCCATGGCTTCACAGATGTTTTTTTGTTTACAAAAAAATATATAATATTGCAGGTATATTTATAACAAGACAAGTGCTTTATACAGCTTTAACACCAAAGCACCAAGTTATTTGATTGGTCTACATCTAGCCACACTGATGTATGCAATTTCCTGGTAGACTAAAACACAATGTGAATGTGTATAGGAGTTTAGGGTTTAAGATTACCTACACCTGATTAGTGGAAGCTAATTAGGAGGTAATACCCAGTTACCAATGGTTAAGAGTTAAGTCAACGCCTCTCTAAAACAGAAAAGCTAAACATTATAACCTTCATGGAGGTATGATTTATAACAGGGCTGTTTTATTTGACTGCATTACTTTTAGGTAGGTGTGATCAGAAGATGTAGATCACTGATGCTTTTCAAAAATGTCTCGCTCTCTTTCTTTTAGATGGGGAATTTGAGTCTGTCACAAGGATAGTGTGCTCCGAAGATTGGCAGGAGAGGATGCTGCTCTTTGCCAGGGCAAGGAACAATGGGACACGGAGAGCCCCATTGACCCAAGACCAGGCCAGTTGCTGGGTACTCAGAAGACGAGAAAAAACATGTGCATCGTCTGCACCGCTGTCTTTGCAAGATAGCTGAGGAAAACTCATTGAAGCTCAGTCAAGATACTTCAGGAACTCAACCAAAACACTAGTATTTACCTTGTGGCGAAAAGATGAATTTCCTTACAACTTTTGTGACATTTCAAAACCTCCATGAGGTTCGAAGATTGTGCCACTGGGGTCCAGTCATAGCCCTGTCTGTCATTGCTATATGCTCCACCATGGCGATTCTGGACTCCATTATCTGGTACTGGCCGCTAGACACTACGGGAGGCAGCATTAACTTCATCATGCTCCTCAACTGGACTGTCCTCATCCTCTACAACTACTTCAATGCTATGTTTGTTGGACCTGGATACATCGCTCATGGCTGGAAACCAGTAAGGATCCTCAATAAGGATTAAGACTTATGACATTGGTGTTTGTTCATGTAGATAGTGTAGAATGAAATCTTTTAATCATAGAAAAAAATGTTACGTCAGACATTTAACGCATTTGTTTATCCCGAAAACAGGAGAGTCAACTGGATGCCCAGTACCTACAGTACTGCAAGGTGTGCCAAGGGTACAAGGCCCCCAGATCTCACCATTGTCGCAAGTGTAACAGGTAGCTACATTTATTACCAAAGTAAGAGGAGGTTTTCTCTCACCTGCATCATGCACTTAAAGAAAATAAAAGAGCACAGAGACAGCGCTGGAAAATCACTAAGCCATTCCCAGCACACCAAACTACAGCTGGCTTGTGTGCCGTGTTCGTATTTGTGCTGTAAGGTCTGTTGAGCACTTTAAAGGAGACACATCACATAAATCTATTATGTGATGTTAAATAGATTAACATCATATGCTTGTAATGTTAATCTATTTTTTCAAGATTCAGCGTGACTTGCTGATCAACATGTCACTCTATGTCCTCCCAAACAACCAATTCAATTCCCCTAGCACTCCTCTCCTCCTCTGCCTCCCCTTCCCCCAGGTGCGTGATGAAGATGGACCACCACTGCCCCTGGATCAACAACTGCTGCGGCCACATGAACCACGCCTACTTCACCAGCTTCCTGCTGCTGGCTCCACTGGGCTGCTCGCACGCTGCCATCATCTTCATTATGACCATGTACACACAGCTGTATGAGAGGGTCAGTAGTCTCCTTACCCCGCTACATCATGCATTTGATGGCCTAGGCGGAGTTTCCTGATTCATTTTATCATTTGATGCTGATGTTACCACATTACAAGCTGTTTTTCTTTTTTCCTCACTGCAGATATCATTTGGCTGGAGCACCGTGAAGATTGATATGAGCGCCGTGCGTCAGTTCCAGCCCCTCATGCCATTCAGTGTGCCCGCCTTTGCTGCCACACTCTTTGCCTTAGGCTTGGCACTGGGCACCACTATTGCCGTTGGCATGCTTTTCTTCATACAGGTACATTTTTCATCGGGTTTTACATCTCACACAAGCTGTTGGATATTTAACATTGATGTTTCAGCATTAACAATGTTAAAGGCAGCCATTTATTATATTAAAATAGTGTGTCCTCTTCAGATGAAAGTCATCCTTCGAAATAAGACCTCGATTGAGTCCTGGATCGAGGAAAAGGTCAGGATGTCTCTTTGTTTTCCAGTATTTGTTTTGTGATGAAATTTTGTGTCGTTAGCGTAATTTGAGACGGATGACTTTTTGTATTTTGTTATTGTTTGATCTACAAACAATAATCAAGGATGTCAACGTGTTTTTTTTTATTCAATTAACAACATGTTTTCTGTGTTTTCAACATTTCTTTAAATTAAAAATGGCACTTTTATGACTAATTCACAAATGTTCCAGGATCGTCTGTCAGTCTAATATAGCGGGCTGGTTACAGAAACTTGACACCACCCCGCCCATGCAATCCCATTGACACACACAACCATTCTCCGTGTCTTCCTCTAGGCCAAAGACAGAATACAGCACTACCAAACAGGGGAAGAGTTCACCTTTCCTTACGACCTCGGCACCCGCTGGCTGAACTTCAAGCAAGTCTTCACGTGGTCAGGGACGCCCAAGGGTGATGGCATTGAATGGCCAGTCCATCCCAAGTGTCACCAGCACACCTTAACTGTAGGTTCAGTTTGTTTGTTGAGTTGCATAATGAATACAATACTGTTCTTGATTTGTCTGTTACTGTTCTTTTTTGTATCTGAAATGATACATTATCTTTATTTTGTAGAATGTATAAAAGCAGTGTAGGCAGGAGGTGTTGCAATGAGTCCTACTCTGTCTTCATACATTTCCTGTGGACGTTATTTGTCTTGTTCCTCCTCAAACAGATTGAGCAACTGAAGCAGAAAGCTGATAAACGAGTGAGAAGTGTAAGTACCTGTCAGATCTGTATTGTGACATTCCTAGTATGTGTGTGACTTAAGAGAAAAGTTTGTGAGATTTAATAATTTGTACCTCATACAACAAACGGTACTGGCTGTACTTTAAAAACATTATCATGTAACGCAGAATTGTAGAATTTTTTTTTTTTTTTCACAGTGGATAAATTAAAGCAGACCGAATCATTGCTTTCAATGACAATAAAGTCTTTATTCTATTCTAAAAAAAAATATTTGCTGAGGGGCGTGTACAAAGGAGCAAATTTATCTTTTTCGTCTTGAGAGCTGTCACTTCTGTATAGGGAATCACAGCCTTTGATATATTGCTGTCGAGTTGTTTTCACTTTGACTCGCCACAAACAGCCTGCGTTTTGGTTTGCTTGAGACCGTTTTAGGAAGTGGTCTCGAACCGGTTGTTTTGGTCTGCACCAGAGTTTGATTGCTGCGTTCACAACCGCCCAAACAATCGACAACAGAGTTCCATTAAAACGGACTAAATATTAGCTTGTGAAAGCGTCCTAAGTTTAAGGACCATGACTTTATAAACAAACACATGTAACTTGTCTGACTGCAGGGTTGTGGTTAGAGCAGTAGAATAACCAGATATCTTGTGTGGCTCGGCCAGCAGGTCCAGTACCGGGCTGTGGAGGACTATAATGGAGCTTGCTGCCCTTTGAGCAAAGGCATCCAAACCTTTTTCAGAACCCCCTGCACCGAGGAGCCCAGGATCCCCCTCAAGAAGGGGGACACCATCCTGGCCACTCGTGGCACCAAGTGAGTTCATTCAGGCTGGGAAAAAAACAACAATCATCATGGTTGTTTCTCCAGAAGTCTGGATGTTTTTGTCCATTTGAATTCTCCTAATTCATTTTTTTTCTTTCTAGATGGTGGATGTATGGAGACAAAGTTTTGAACGAGGAGAATATGAGAGGTGAGACGAGACGGGCTGTGGTTTGAATCAAGTGTTTTCAAATTCACGGTAACACATATGTAACAGATCCTTTCTTTTTCTTGTGGCTTTCAGGGGGCGAGCGTGTAAGGGGATGGTTTCCAAGGCGATGTGTGGAGAAGTGCCATTACGACACAGCTGCCAGCGATAGCACCAGCGATAAGAAAGCGAATTAATATATTTGAACAGGCGTTAGGTAGAGCGGGGGAGTTAAACTGAACAAAAAGGTGTCTGTCCACGTACATCCACTGAAGATGTCATGCCTGATGCTGCAGGCTTACCATCAATAATTTCATACTTTGATTAAAACTCCTCACACATTTCAATACCAACTTGAATTTTCTAACCAACTTTCACCAAGTCTTACTGAGCGCCTTGCTGTCAATTAATGTCTTGAAGAGGAGTTCATGAGAGGGACTGGTTCCGTGGGTTCAGTTTGACTCCTCTGACCAAAAGTGAAACCCAGCAAGAGTCTTAATTTTCCAAGAATTGCCACCAGGCTTTAATGTGACTTCATTGTGATTACATGACTTTTTACTTGAATCTGTTGTTTTTACTTGTGTTGATGTCTGTTTTTTGCTAATTATGCAATGCCTCTGCCCAGCTAACCCCGGGACTTCGTCATGCAACTCTTTCTACAGTACGGAGATAACACTTCATTTCTTTTTATTATTTTTGTAAAAACAAACTGTTGGCCTCTAGTATAAATTGAAAATTAAAAAAAATCTTCCGCAAGAGTCGTTGTTTGGTCTCTGTCTTTGTGATTCTCACGTTTTAATTTGTTAATTAATTTGTGTGCCTTGGGCTTTATTTAAAACAGTAATTTGGCACTTGTTTAATTGTTATTGGTACACACAAGACTAGAATGCTGCTTTGTTTATCTAAAACTAGTTTTAATTTAATGCCATGTTCTTACATTATCAGGTTTACACTGATTGGTAACTGAGTATTACCTCCTAATTAGCTTCCACTAATCAGGTGTAGGTAATCCTAAACCCTAAACTCCTATACACATTCACATTGGGGTTTTAGTCTACCAGAAAATTGCATACATCAGTGTGGCTGCATGTAGACCAATCAAATAACTTGTGTGCTTTGCTGTAAAAGCTGCATTAAGCACTTGTCTTGCAATATTATATCATTTTTGTCCAACTGAATTCTCAATTGTAAACAAAAAAACAGCTGTGAAGACATGGCTACAATCTTAGTTTACAACATTGCTGGACATCGTGCACTCATTGCCTCTGAGAGAAACATGTACATGGTACACACAGGTACATGAAATACATCACATCACAAAGAATAATGGATGTAAATTCTGGCACCTGTCTGATATCAGGCAAGTCAATGTTATAATATTTGATTCAAGCTGATATGATGATTGTTACCACCTGAAGTATGCCTACATGCAACAAGTACAAGGAGGATTTACTGTAGTGTATATGTTAGGACTTGTTACTGAATGTTTGCATGACCTCATAGCTTTGACATCACTTCAGTTAACCTCACTGTTTGAACTTTGTCTGCAAGGTGGAGTTTTTGGGTTACCAAACTTGGCATACCAATTACCTTAACATGCAGGTGCAACATCAGAGAAAAGGACATATTAATCAAGCACATTTTGTACAGTACACTGTCTTGAAAAGAGATCCAATCAGGCAAATAAGATAAAACACCTGTGTGTGGGTGTGCAGGACCTTTAATATGCACGTTAGTCACCAGGTTTCTAGTTATTTATAGGCTATATATTTTGTTTATTTCTATTCGTTTCGGTGTGTCTGTTATTGTGTTTTATATGTCCCTCGTGTGTCTTTAGTTTCAGACATCCTACTGTAGTCAGAACGAACAACTTATTTATTGGTTTATGTGATGACAGTTTTAAATGTCACTGTATCAACCTGTAAACAAAATTCACTAAACTTGTCCAGACCTGCTTTCTCCAGTTAAGAAACATTGAAAAGATCAGATGCATCTTGTCCTCCACGGATCTTGACCTTTTAATTCACACTTTCATATTCTCTATTGTAATTCCCTCTACACCTGCCTCAGTCAATCTGCTTTAAATCGCCTACAGGTGGTTCAAAATGCAGCGGCCAGGTTATTAACCAGAACTAGCCGTCGGTCTCACATCACCCCTGTTCTGGCATCCCTCCATTGGCTCCCTGTAAAATTCAACTTTAAGATCTTGCTAATTACATATAAGGCACTGCATGACCTCACCCCCAGTTACATTGCTGATCTCATTGTTCCATATTCGACCTGTCGAACACTTCGATCCTCTAATCTCGGCCTTTTATCCATCCCCCGCTCAAACTGCAAAACAAAAGTTGATCGGGCCTTTTCTGTCTTAGCCCCAACTCTCTGGAATCACCTCCCCCAATCTATTAGAGCTGCTGAATCTCTGGACTGTTGTAAGCGGCTTCTTAAAAAATCCATCTCTATAGGCAAGCCTTTCTATAGGCCTCATCCACATGTGTGTTTGTTTGTTTTTGTTTGATCTGTTTCACATTGTTTCTGTGTGTCATATTATATTTTTTCCTTGATTTTTTTCATTGTTTGATGTTTCTTCTTGTGTGTGAAGCACTTTGTAACAGTGTGTTTTAAAAGGTGCTATATAAATAAAGCTTTACTTACTTACTTACTTACACATTAGTAATGGCTTTAATGTGTTATGTCCTGCCCTGTCTGTGTTTATATATATATATTGTTTTTGTTATATTATAAATATGGAAAATAAAATGTTGGAAAAAAGACAGTAATAGGAGAAGTCTAGAAGAATACAGATTATTTGGTGGTTCCTCCCTGGTAGTAAATTGACATAACTACATGTCCCAGAATCCCCAGCTTTTTTCCTCAACCAATCAGGATGCACGTAAAATATCACGTGTGAGTTCATGCGTGAGCGACTTCCACTAGACAGTGGTTGCTTAGCTATTTGGACTGGAGAGTGGATAAGACATTTCCTCGTTGAAGATTATCAGGAAAACGATCAATCCAGTAGCTACATGGACAAGTCTACTTACTCTAAATGGTGCACGATTCATCCGTCGCTTTAGATTTGCCTCCACACACCTCCACACAGGTAAACTCATGCTACATTGCAAAGGTTGTCACTTCGGGACTCTCCTTATGAGTCTTCAGGGACTCTTTGCAAACGATTTTATTGCATTTTATACAGACAATATGATGGTAGTACGAATGTTACATGGTTAATGTTAGCTAGCTACGACTTTGAGTGCACATACATTCATTTTAAGCTTTAGCTGTCACCTTGCTAGCTGGCAAGAATTCGTAGTAGCTAGGTAAATATTGATCAATGGTCAGCTCAAATGCTCTTATTTGATTGGTCAATGGCTTGAAAGGTCGACCAATAGGAGGGTCAGTTAACTTCCGGGTTTGCTGAACGAGGTTTGATTGGTCAATGGCCTGAAAGGTCGACCAATAGGAGGGTCAGGTTTAGGGTCGTTAACTTCCTTTTTTTTTTAATCTTTTTTATTATTTCAAAATGACAGTATGCATAGTAATAGCAGAAAACATTAAAATCATTTACATACAGAAGAAGCATAGCGAAAACATAAACAAAGAGCTGTGCCAAACATAAAAGGACAACAGAAATGAGACCAAACCAACATAAAATAAAATTAAAAAAATTAAAAAAAACACAATAAAAACAAATAAATAGATAATAATAAAAAAGAGTACGACAATAATTTCACTTAAAAACTTTAAAGATATTGCATACATTCATTGTTTCCACTGCTTTTTTGTTTTGTGAGGATGAAATTGTTGACAGATATAGATCTATTTCTTTCATAAATACAAAGAAATTAGGCTTTTTTTTGGTAAATTTACACTTGTGAATGTGGAACTTTGCGAGAATTAAAATTAAATTAATAAAAAAAAATGCATTACTGTCTTTGTCACTGTAATCATAGCAACCAAATATAATATTTCTATAGTACAGTGCAAAATCTGAGAAAATGTTAACAAGTGTAAAATTATTGAAATCTTTCCACAATTCACATGTTTGTTAACAGGACCAGAATAAATGAGAGCAAGGATGTGATTCATCAGTTAACTTCCTGGTTTGCTGAAAGAGGAGTAGTATGACACAACCACAACCAGTTGTTCTTTTATTCACTAAATTATCATGTATTATTACTGTTGTTGGTTTTTTTTGTTACTTGTGTTTTTTTGGTGTTTTTTGGTTGTTTTTTTTTTACTTTATTCTTTCTTTTTATCATTATTATTATTATTATTATTATTATTATTATTATTTCAATTTTGAATGCTAAAGTTGTTTTCTCTACTATACTTAATGAGTTTGTCTATAAGCTCATCTACTTAAAAATTGGTTTATAAACTATTGTAATTATGAACTGTAAATTGCAACCTTGAAAAAAGGGAAAAAAATAAGCTATATAAAAAAATGGAATGGTGAATCTACAGCTGAATTTCATGGTATTTCATGTTTTTTAACAGTATTCATGAATGTTAACAAATATGAACACAGTGCTTCAGGGTTAAAACCGGTTGGAAGAGACAGTGTTTTGCTCGTCACAATGTAAGGAATGAGTTGTGACATCAGCAGACGTTTTCTAAATAAGAGAGCTATTGTAAAAGCTAGTAAGTCATTCATTTCTCACATACCAACAAACATAATAGAGGGCCAAAAAATAGACACTGCAAGAATGTTGTTATCAAATCTGTATTTTGTAAACTCTGACTACTATCTTATCAGTAACTACAAACCATGCATGGTATGCTGATAGTGATGCAAAAGTGATAAACATGATTAGGGTGTAAGACAGGACTAAAACTTGTGTTGCCAAAGTGTTGATAATATTCTTAGCAAGTCAGTAGTTATAATTATTAAGATAAATAATTGTAATTATCAGCAAAATAATTACTTATAAAATGAACGATTTGTAACTATATATGCAACTATTTTTAAAGTCTAATCTTTTGTTTTCAATTCTTTATTTAGAGGATAGTTGAGAACATCTCACCAACTACAAAGAAATAGCTTTTCAGTTACAAAGAGCACTAGTAGTCTGCAGCAAATGAGCATTATACTGTATCTTGATCTATAACGTTTTAAAAAAGACTTTTATGGCACACTATACTATGATATTTTTCTGACTTTTTTCAACATACTATACTATGACTTCACTTTTTTATACCATGAGGTTTTTTCCGGTCATCCTTTTTAATATAAATCCTATACAATTTCAATAACTACATACATTATAAAAAGAGGGATGTATAGTAACAAAGATGCACATTAACATGTTATGAGACAAACCAGTAAGTTATCTTACTTAACACCACCAGAGTCCATAAAGTGTGACCGTGACTGTCGTACATAAGAAACCCATTCTGACTATAACTTAGTTCTGAACTAGTTTGATCCAGTTTTCTGTGCGTCTTCTTCTGTGTCATGCCCTGATCCGGTCTCTTCATCATGTAGTTTTGTTTAAAGAAAAGTCTTTGCATGTTAAGCACTAAATATTTTCTTTATTTAGAAAATGTTTGAGAAAGTGTGTAGTTAGCGTTCTAATCTGGTTCTAATGTAATCCAAAAAAAAATCACTGCCTCAACTGCCACTGTTTCTGACCTTTTTTTCCCTTTCAACCCTTCCCAGCGTTTACCCACCCCCCTAACAGTGACTCAGCAGATACTGTGACGACTGTGATTCCCTGTGGTAACATGTCCATGTTCAGCACGGGCATCCTTGTGCTGACGTCTCCTCTCCACACCCTCCCCTTGCGCATCGCCCCAGTGCTCAGCTCGGCCGCTCAGCTAGTAGAGCGCACGCTGTACGTCCACCTCCACCCCGGGCTGAACCTGGGCAGCGAGAGCCAGTCGCGACCAGTTTTCATTCCACCGGTAGTGGACCTGTCCACGTTCATCGCCCGCCTTTACAGCAACGCAACTGATGTGTGCGGCCACCTGGATGTTCGTGTTTTGCTGACCAATGTTCGCGCTCAGTCAGCCACCTCCAGCGGGATCCCAAACAGCCCCTTCCCCACGCCACAGTTTCTGTCTCACTCCCCAGAGGTGGTGCTCACAGACTTTCCTCTGCAGGACCCGAGTCAGGCCCATCAGGTTACGCAGCGTCTGCAGAGGTACATGGGCCACTGCTACGTGTGTAGCCCCGCCCTGCCATCAGTGCTGCTTCACCCACAGCTAATGAAACTGCTGGAGGGAGAGGAAGAGCTGGAAGAGCCTAAAGAAAAGGCAGAACCTTTGGAGACCTACAGCGACGTGGTGGTAGGGGGGACGTTTGACCGGCTCCACGGGGCCCACAAGACGCTGCTCAACATCTCATACCTGCTAGCCAATAGAAGGTTCCTTATTGGTGTGTGTGACCAAGCGATGCTGAAAAGTGAGTAGTTCATTTTCAGTATTGCCATTCAGGAAAGTGTATTCATGTCATTTCTCTGACATGCTTTTCTTTTCCGACTTTAGGAAAAGTGCTGAAGGAGCTGGTGGAGCCCTACTCTCTGCGAGTCCAGAGACTACAGGAGTTCCTGGAAGACATCAAACCCTCGCTGCAGGTGGAGATCGTGCCCCTCGACGACCCCTTCGGAGTGTCAGTGGTTGACCCTTTGCTGCAGTGCATTGTGGTTAGCGAGGAGACTAGGAAGGGAGGCGAGGCTGTGAACAAGAAACGCATTGAGAACGTAAGTTAGGAAATCCACGATACGCCTTTCCCGTTGACTTTTCCCCAGTTGGTTGGACGGTGCCCCAGTCCATTGTTTACTGCAACAGACTGGGACACAGTCCATACATCTTAAGCCGCCCACACATGATCAGCGGTAAAATGGCTCTGTGCTGGCTGTGCCATTGTTTTCCTACGGGGAGAGCGGTGCAGCCCGACTCGGTGGCAGCGCTATCTTTGACGTGGCGCACTAAAGTTCATATTATTTCAACTTTGACCTCGGTTGCCACTGACCTTTTCATAGTGCAACCAATGACATAACAGAAGCAACTGTTGTTGCCTAGAAACAGTGAATGCCGTTCCCCGCAAACTTTTCAATGATATATTGGTCAGTAAAGAGCAAATGTCTTATCATGTGCAGGGCAGCTTTAACGTACAAATACGTATTCTGTTATTAGTGTTTTGGCATTTTCTACAACTGATTTAATTCGTTTGTAATAAAATTATAGTATGATTAAGGTTTTTTTGGGCAGAATTCTTTACCAACAATTAAAATTGTATGCTACAGATGGTCCTTTTAACATATGCTTATTTCAATATCATGTAGCACTAGTACAGTTTTTATGCGTAGTGGTCAAAGGTCAGAGTCACTGTGACCTCACAAAACATGTTTTTGGCCATAACTCAAGCATTCATATGCTAATTATGACAATTTCACACAAATGTCTAATAGGCTAAAATGATGTAATGATGACATTTGGAACAGACATGGATTAGTTGGTGGAGACATGCAACTGCAAGGCAGTAATTCTAGTTTTAATGTAGGTCTGTCCTTTTATCTTTTCATATGTCAGGAGATATCTACTGTTGCTTTACACAGCACATTTTATTGCATAGCTGTTCTCATCTCTCGTGCCAGGTTCTATTTCTGACAGTCAGTGAGCTTTACTAAACACTAAACAGTTCTAGTGCACATTTTAATCCTTGATCAGATCCTGATATATGCGACCCTATAGCCTGGGTACACATTGGCAGCACGTATCTGATGTGTTGTGTTGTTCTCTGCTTCCTGAATCAGGGCCTTCCACCGCTCGTCCTCCACGAGATCCAGCTGCTTAAAGACGCCCACCACACGGAGACAGAGGAGGAGAAGATCAGCTCCTCCAGTCTACGCTCTCGTCTGCTGGGCACCCTCCTCACCCCGCCCAAAGTAGGTCATGCAGGATAAAGGATACTAATACTGGTATTGTGGCAGTGTTAAGGCTGCCCCTTCTTAGCTGATTGGTCGTCTTATCAGTTGTCAATTTTTCCCTGTGTTTTCGAAAATGCTATCGAATATTGATATTTTTCAAAGTATTGTATCAAAGTTAGAAATTCCAAAATCGTGGCGACACTATAGTCGATTTCTTTTGTCGTTTTTTATGCTTTTTCATGCCAAATGACTTATGAGCACATCTCTGGTAAACACAAGATTGAAAGTGTTGCTTTTGTTCTTCTTTGTGGAGAAACTCAGTTTTACTGATCTGTTGATTAAGTCAACAAACCGGTTAGTCAACAAAATGATATGAGTGTTAGTCGACTAAGAATTTCTTTGGTCATGGGGCAGCCGTAGGCAGCATTGAGGAAATGACAAGAAAACAAAGGAAAAGTTAGAATATATAATTGAAATAAAACATTTTTCTTTCTTTCCATATCTGGGGCTTATTAAAAGGGTTGTGGTACCTGTTGGGGGGGATGTAATCATGCAACCTTTCATCCAATTTTTAAGTGAAAATAAATAAATAAAGTGTATACTGTATCTACGATGAAGGAGAAAACATCTCATACAATTTCGATTTTATGTTAAAAATATATCTAATTCAACAAAGACATCAGTTAAAGTCTTTTTCATTCCTGTTTAATTGAAATTCATTTTCAAGTGTTAAAGTAGCTCTGCACAGCCTCCAGTCATGAAAAAGTAATTGTCGAATCAGTCATGCTCTAAAGTTCATTTGATTCGTATTCACTCACTGCAAAACACAGCAAAACATTTAACTCGGCCAGCTGTTTTCTCACAGCATTTGAGTAGGTGAAGAATAGACGTTTCATACAAAAAACAATGGCAGCTGAGCATTTTGTGACAAAGGGTCAAACACACAGAAACTTAAGATACTTCTTAATGTTTAACTGTTCTAACAGGAGCCGTTCTTGTCCAGGTAAAAAAGTAACAGCATTTCTTTCCAGCGAATGCCAAAGTACAATGTGTTTTTAAAGTATTAAGCAACATAACACCATACTTACTTCATGAAAAGAGGTAGAATTACAGATTTATGTGTGTTGGGAGTAGACAGACCAGTTCATTAGTTCACAGGTTCACTGGAAAGGAAGGAATTTAACTGGAGAATGAACATGAGTCAACTTTGTTTGTCCTTGTTGATAAAGACTATTGTTATCCGAGAGACAGTGAGCTCCCCTGCAGCATGGGTGGAGAGTGTCTCTGAGCAGGTCTGACTTGTTTTAGTAGCTCTTCGTGTCAGTTGTCAACGCAAATATACAGTTTTGTCCCATCATCACGTCCACCCATTACTGATGCTATCTCCTGTTTCCTCTACACCAGGACACATCCCATCTCGCTCCTCTCCCGTACGTGATTGGCCTGACGGGAGGCAGCGGCAGCGGGAAGAGCTCCATCGCCAAGCAGCTGGAGGCTTTGGGTGCCGTCCGGATCGACTGTGACAAGCTGGGCCACGAGGTGTACCTGCCCGGCACTGCAGCCTATCACAGAGTGCTGGAAGAATTTGGGTCAGGTGAGGAAACCGTTGTGTGCTGAGAACGGGTTTGGGCTAAGGTTAGAGATGATACCTCACACACTATCGGTCTACTCTGATGAAATATAGGACGATGATGCACCTTTGTATTGTTTTTTTTTCCAGTCCATCCTTGCTTAAAGGATAAGGGAAAAGTTCAGACTAGTAACTGTGAACGTTTATCGTTTATCTCGAACAGGATTTCTCAGACGCCACCAGCGCAATTTCTGATTTTGCTTTAAAGACACATTTTGATTGTACGTTTTTTTTCCATCACTTTTAGATCTTCTGAATGAAGATAAAACCATCAACAGACGTGCATTAGGAAGAAAGGTTTTTGGAAACCAGGTAATATAAGTAGTGTTTCAGCACATCAGGACATTGGAGATGACAAGTCAGACTACATCACTGTGTATCGACAATTTACCAAAGGCGCTTTTTTTCATGCAGGAGCGGTTAAAAGCGCTGACAGACATTGTTTGGCCTGAGATTGCACTTCTGGTGAAGAACAGAATCAGCCAAGCCAGAGAGGAAGGTACTGTATGGACTTATATGTATTAATCTTAGCACTGTAGATGTTGCTAAACATGTCCATATTTTATGTTCATACATCTGTTTCCTTTAGTTAGGCTAATGTACTGATCTTATTGACATATATATACACAGATGATAAACAAACTGTGTCCTCGCTTTGTATTAGAGGAGATTTCTCATGTGATCCTTTTGCTCTTTGCAGGTAAACAGGTGTGTGTGATGGATGCAGCCGTTCTACTGGAGGCCGGCTGGACAGACATGGTCCACGAGGTCTGGGTCACCGTCATCCCTGAGGAGGAGGTAATCTGTTTGCACCTGCAGTCCTCAATGCAACAAACATGAAGTCACATTGGCCTGAGTGACTGTGAAAAAAAATGTAAGGATGTAAACAGTGACGAGTCCAAGGTGAAGAGTTAAAGTTAAGTTGACATTTCTGGCAGTGTAGGGCTGTTTGGATATCACCGTGCAGTACTCTCTGCCCCCACTGGGGGGCGCCAAAGTTGGACATTTTGAAATTCCACACACACAACAAAATAAACACTCACCTTGTTAAACTGACCCACCTGACTCCCCTTGTTTCCTCTCCCCTCTCAAGGCTGTGTTAAGGATAACAGAGCGAGACGGCGTGACCACAGAGGACGCCCTGCGCCGGCTGCAGAGCCAGTGGTCCAACAGCAAGCAAGTCGGGCACGCCAACGTGGTGCTCAGCACGCTGTGGGAGACGGAGGTCACTCGGAAACAGGTCAGACACTCGTCCAGCCATCAGAATAGAGTCTACACATCTGCATTAGATTCTGTGAATTAAGAAAACTGTATTTTTGTAATAATTATCCCTGTGTCTTTTATTTTAAAAAGGTACTGAAAGCCTGGAATCTCCTTCAGAAGAGAATCCAACAGAGTCAAGAGAGAGACGTGTGAGCCTCTACATCATCTCAGCTGTGACCCGTCCACACAGAACAAGCGTGTGTCACGCCCACGGACACACAAATGACTGATCCACATAAGGAAACGCTGCCTTAGAAAGAAGTGAGAATGGTTACCGTGCCACTGCAGCAAAACCCGACAAGCTCTCTCACTTCTTTGACAAAGACTCAGTGCCTGATTGACTTTCCACAGGATTTTAAACTCTAGTTTTATGTTAAGTTGAAAGATGGATGAGGGGGGAAAAAAAGAACTTCATAAATGATCCCTAACAAAAATGATTTTGGAATTTTAAAGCTGGAATTCACATTTGGGATTAATAAAGTGTTATATTATCCTAAGAATTGTAGGTCTGTTTTCATCCAAAGATGTATTTTTTATGAATGGCATGCCTTTGAATAGGTTATTGTTGTTTAAATATGTCCAGATTATTTCAAGACCAAACCTCTCTGCAAAGTCTAATATTATGGGCGGTCACCTTGAAGTTCTGTCCTCAAAGTATAACTAATATGAATGTAGCTGAGAAAAGCCACTAACGATAAGGAACAGGTGAGGTACCACATTGAAAGATTGTTAAATCACAGAATTAAATGTTGTTTATCTTTGGTTTAGGGGTTGGGAGAATATTTTAACAAATTCACAAATGAAACAAGGTACATTTATATTTGAGAATGTGCAATAGATTAGGATATTTTGTAAAATTACCAGCGTAGTTGTCATGTTGACATACACTGGGCAATGAAAAAGATTGACATAATGAAATTGTATATTGATTGGCTAATAAAGGAAAAAGCATATGTAAAAAAAAGATTCAACATCTTTTAATCTATAAATGAAACCTGATGAAAAGTTAAAATCCAGGAGCGAGCTCACATGAACATTGAAATATTCATGTCCCTGAATGCACCTGAAAAAGCCAAAAGGGACGAATCCTGACGTGTTTAGCTTCCGATTCTTCAGTGAAATTATAAAGCAGCGTTTACATGAGAATAAAATACCGCTTCATTTCTTTAGCCATACCTTAATATTACAAGGATTGTCCAATGAAGTCAGTGAAGTGTCATTTGGTCACACAGTTTGAGAGAAATTTCAAGCGTCTTTGATTTCATTGTCTTGCATGTCATCTGGAAATTCACTGGAATAAATAAATTGATAAAACATTAAATGAAATGTTTTCAACCCATGAGTGATCTCTGCTTTTTCTCTCATTCATTTTAAGGCTAATGCAACAAATTTATTTTCATTTCCTGCTAAGTTTTATAAGAAGTTCAGTATGTTCTTTCATAAAATAATCAGCAAGGATGATTTTATGCTTAATTTGGATTTGAAAAAAAAAAAAAGTATGAGTCACTTTCAACCAAGTATTTTTATTTTCTAGAATTCAGCCTTTAATGTTAATGCCTTAAAAAACATTTGAGCAATATTTAAATGTGCAAAATGTGACTTGGTGTGTGAACGGTGCTGAGCTCAGCCACAGTATCATGATATCACCCTGTTTCAGTGCAACAAACCCATGTGCATTGGTGTTTGAACATGCTAACGACACATTAAAAGAATACAGACTTAGTAAATGCACTAGTAACTGGTGGCTTGTGAGAGAATAGGGCTCCGGGTATGCGTGTATAGAAGACAACACAACCCTTTTTGCCTTGAAATTATGTGTAAGCTGCCTTTTTGTGTGGCAGTGAAGAACTGTCCATCTGTGTACTGACGTGTCATAAAGTCCCGGCGTTGTCGAACCGTTCACATCAGTCTACTTTTGAAGAGTCTCCTTCCAAATGAAGGAAACTTGTTTTTCTCCAAAGTCAAATCTCCACTTTCAGTTTGGCAGAGCACATTGCCTCCCCTAGCTTGT
Source organism: Sebastiscus albofasciatus (assembly GCA_916701655.1). Lineage (NCBI taxonomy): Eukaryota > Metazoa > Chordata > Actinopteri > Perciformes > Sebastidae > Sebastiscus > Sebastiscus albofasciatus. The sequence goes on from CAKAOI010032566.1 coordinate 36,283, forward strand.
TGCCGGCCCTGCACACATAAACCCCTGAGTCAGAAGGCTCCAGATCAGCCACAACCAGAGAGCAGAGCCCGTCTTCATGTTGCTCCATGGTCACTCTGTCTGATCCAGACACCAGCTTCTCATTCTGAAGCCACTTCACCTCCGGCTGCGGGTAACCTGGGGTTGAGACAATAAGACAGTACTGCAGAGTTAAGATGGCTGGTCTTCATACAACAAACCACAGTCTATGCAACAAACATCGTGTTCAATATTCCCCAAGCCTATTGCAGTAACTTTTCCATTCAAGATGTTTTAGATAAAGCTGCTCTAAAAGTTTCAAGGAATAGTTTAATATTCTGGGAAATATGTGTATTTGCTTTCTTGTCAAGAGTTAGATGAGAAGACCACGCGCACAACAGTACAGCCTGTACAGTAAATATGAACTTTCAGCCAGCAGCCATTTAGCTTAGCTTAGAACGGCAAAGGCATGACCGCCCTACTCTGCTTCTGATTGGCTAGTACTCGTTGCATTTGTTGGTTGGATTGGTTAGGTTTAGGCATGAGGAGTGAGATTGGTTATGGTAAAAATATCAGGGTGAGCCAATCAGATGCAGAGTAAGGCGGATAGGACAATAAAATATATCGTAGCCTAGGTTGTGTAGAGAAGGTAACACCCAAATTGCGAAACTCTCGCGAGATGGTTAAGGTTAGGCATTGACCTTGAATGGTTAAGGTTAGGAAAGGTCATTAGCAGTGAGTCTCACGAGAGCTTTTGCAAGTTTTCGCAATTTGGGGGGGATTACTTTGTAGACACGACCCAGCCTGACGCTGTCCAAATGTAACAAAGAACTTCCTGGTTGTCACCATGAGGTTGCCGGGCAACCAGCAGAGTGAGACTATAGGAAGTTTCTGCTCCAAATAAAACCCCTATAAAACAGCAGCGTATTGTTTCCACTCTTTGGTTTTGTACAGATTAAACAAAGTAGATATAACGCAAATTGGTGAGCTTTAAAAAGGGTTTCAGTTATCTTCGGACAGAGCCAGGCTAGCTGTTCAAAACTGTAAAGTTGTGCAGCGTAAAATCAAAACAATGAGCAGAAAGATGGTGAAACGCTCTGTACAAATGATGGGAACTGCAGAGCTGGGTGATAAATATCTGTGGGTTCATCTGCACGATCGATAACTTTAAAAAGAGGACAATTTAAGCTAATTTTAAGATGCATACTTGTATTTTGGGTTTCTACTAGACCCTGTTTACATGCTTTAATGTTAAAAAAAAAAGCTTTATTTTTCTCATACTGGGTCTTTTCACCCTCTGCCTGAAACGCTCCTGACAACTCTTTTGTGATTGGTTAATCAAACCAAACTCTTCAAACTCCGCTCCAGCTCCACTCTAACTAGCTTTATTTGAGGGTGTGCCAAACTAGCCGGTAGGCAGGTATTATGCAGATGTGTTACTTGGTGACATCACCATGTTACAGAGGAAAAGGCGGGACTTCAAGCAAGGCGTTTCAGGCAGTTCAGGAGCAGTGTTTCTGTGGACTTTGGGCGTTGTAACTTTGCAGACCTTATACATGCACAAAGAAACACACTAACGGAAGATGTCTACTTTAAAAATTCATAGTCATTTGATCCATAGCTCATATAAAAACATTAATCATAGCAGCTTTAAGTTTAGCTGGTTTATGTCTCATTCTACTGCAATCAGAGCATTTCAGAGTCTTTTTCACTTTCCTTGTAAAATGCGGTGGGCATTGTTTAATGAAGTGCAACACAGTTCAGTCACTCTACCATTGACGAGGCACGTTAGCTGAGCTGTTGCTCCTTTGGGGAGGGTGGTGTCCTTCAGGGCCCGCTGGAAGCGAGGTTCACTCTGAAGCTGCTTATCCAGCGAGTGGATGGCCTCCTCTGCCTCTTGGCTCCAGCCTGGCTCTGGATGAGAGGGAGGGTGATGATGAATAAAACGGAAACAAGGCTTTACAGATCACAAAAGGGTAAACTTGAAGTGACAATCGGAAACTGTGAGTCATCCGCCATATGTACGTAGCTGCAGGACATAGGAGGGCATTTTGTGTGTGTGTCTTTTTATCGGCCTTACCCTCTGAGGAGCTGCCAGGAGAGTCTGGCCTGTTAGAGAGATTAGCCATCCGCTGTAGGGCCAAAACAGCCTTGCCAGTTTTCTAGAAGTTTAAAAGGACAAATAGCACTGGATGACAAACTACACTCATAACCAAGCTTAAGGTCTATAGCGGACAATTGATTGAAAGGTCATCATAGAGAAGTACTGATAAGAAAATGCTTCATATGTCCAATGCTGTGCTGACGGCATTGTAGTCATTTTTCAGTTACCTTCCACTTGCGCTTGGCCAGGAAACGTTTAATCTTCCCCTTATTGAGGGTCTTGGTGGGTCTGCGGCTCAGCACGGTGAAAGAGGCCATCCAGGGGTGGGCGAGGGCCTCGGTACAGGACAACCTGCATCTAGAGAGCGCAGGTGGATTGAGATGGAGAAAGCAAAGGCTGTCAAATGCCAGCAGTCTCCTCCGTGGATTATCTGCTGCATAAAATAAAATCGTGGCTTCCTCTGACTCATATTCAGAGCTTGCTAAATGGTTTACCATGCAAATTACTCTGCAAATGGTTTGAAATGTCACACAGAATATTTTGCTCGTAACTGCTGTGCTGTGACATTATCAACTGGAGAGATTACCGTATAGCTGCTTCTCATAGGTACCCAGCCTCAAGCTTTTCTTATTGCATCACATAGAGGTACTTGAATCCAAGCAGTTTGTGACCACACTTATCGTATACTGTATAGGAAGCCATGGTGAGAAGTTGCCATAATGGTCCATAATCATAAAAAGAGAAGAAAACAAAAGAACAAACCTCCGGTCTTTCTTCAGCAGGGAGTTGATGAAGTCTTTAGCTTCATCAGAGATGTCCTCAAAACTCTCCGGGTCAAACTCAAAGCAAGCAGCAGTCACGAGAGCCAAAGTCTCAGCGTCATTGTTCCCCTGGAAGGGTGATTCTCCACTGAGCCTAGACACGAAACAATTTAACAATGAATGAAACATTTCCAGGGTTCATTTATTGTTATTGTACAACATAGGATTGCACAATTAAATGCAGTTGTAGTCTCTTTATGCTACATAAGAAGAAACAAGACTATGTTTTATGGAGGAGTGTGGAGGATGAGTTGAAGAGTCTCACAGCCTGATACAGCAGCAGATGAACAGGCTGGGGTGGGTATTGTCTTTTGCGCAGGCACCTCACCTCACTAGTATCTAGGGCTACACAATTAATACAAATTGTATCGTAATATGACGTACTGCAATTTTCCAAATTGCAGGATGAGAAGGAAATCGCAATATTTGTTAAATGTGAAGTATGTCAAAATACCAAAAATCACAGCATTATCATTTTAATGTTTTTCAATGAAAATTAGAATAATGATGTAAAAATGATCATACCCTCTAATATCAATCTAAACAATCGCAATTAGAAATATATATATTTCAAAATCATGCAGCCCTACCAATATCACTGATGCTCAGTAGATGGGTATCAATGATGTGGTTTTAATCACCCGCTGCAGAGCCCTCCTGGGTCATACACATGCCATGCTAGTTAGTAATGTTTCCAGTCAGGATGCTTTTTATTGCTCTTCTGGGAAATTTTCCATAATAATAGCCCTTTGAGCTTTTTTCCCCAGGATGGAGATGCGTGATGGTGATGATGATGTCAGATTGTTTGTGATGCTGATTCCAAGGAACTTAAAACTTGTTAACTTGCTCCACCTCAGCTACATTGTTGTCGACAAGGGTGTGTGTCTTTACTTCCTATTTCCTAAAATCAATGAACAGCTCCTTTGTTTTGCTGACGATGAGCAGTAGCTTGTTCTCTGAGTACCACTCTGCAAGATTATTGATTTCCGATCGATATAGCATAAGTAGACACCCATATATACAGTATATATATACTGTATGTGTGTACACTCATGCAAGCTTATGTCCTTGTCATGTTTCTGCAGAGACTATGTTTGTACCATTTAACAAGGGGATTTTTATTTCTAACATTGACCCAAGGGTAAATTGAGTTTATTATTCCCTCAAGTTTAAGAATTGTATTACTTATGTTAAGTTATTGTGGGCTGTAGTAATACAACATCACCAGCAGATGGCGCCAAATCTGCATTTGTAGAATCATTTGGATAGATTTTAATTCAATTTGCATCCTTCACATAATACAAGTTGGTAATGTATTCAATTTACTTTTCTGACCTCTTTTCAAATACCTTTGCCGTAGTTTACATATATACTGTAGGTAAATGAGGAATAAGGATTAAATACTGGGCATCTATGTAGTTTGAAGGTTATTTTCTGTCCCACATTTTATGAAGAATCTGAAATGCCCTCTATGATTACTGTTTTCACTTCCACAAAGTTTCTCCATTTGCATTTTTTTCCCAGAGTATGTTATAGGGGCTATAATTTAAACCACTGCACCCTTCGTTCCACTTACAGGATGAAGCAGATGACTCCGATGCTCCACATGTCCGTCTCCAAGCCCACAGCATCAAAGCTGATCACCTCAGGGGCCACAAACTCCGGCGTCCCATGCATCACCATCAGAGGTTTACCCTCCTCTGAAGAACAGGACAAGAGTTAGAAACACACCCAAATATAAAAAATGTCACCCTGAATGTTTCGCTTTCACTTCTCACCACAGATAACTACTGTCATCTGTAAATAGACCACCCAGTCTGAAGATGCAGCTTCTGGAGCGTCACCAAGTTCACTGCCTGAATTGGCTTCACAGGCTTTGCTACAAGTTGTCTATTTAAGGACTTGTTATAGGATCAAGACATTTAGAATTGACACTCCTTGAGGTTACCTTTGGTTATTTTTTGCATGTATTAAAATGAGTGACCCTGTGTAGGCCTTGCTGGGTTGTCAGGATGAAATAAGGTCATACTGAGAGGTTGGCAAAATACTAAAATATAGTTGTATCAGTTAAACTTGATGCGACCAAGAATTATTTTTAATATGTGAACCATGACAGGAAGCATTTTATTCTCTATGCCCAGCATTGACTGCTGCCTTATAAAGACCTCTGGATTTCCCTGTATTGTAACGTTCACTGGAATACACACAGGATGTGTCATTCACTCACAACACCCACTGGGTGATGTATTTACCGTCCCTAGAGAGCAAAAGTTATACAAAAATAAAGCAAAATGAAATGATGCTGCATTCAAGGGAATTGCACTCTCAAAAAGGTCCTTTTCATTTTGCTTCATATTTACCATATTAGGACATGACATCCCAGTGACATCACTATGAGACTGTTTCCACAAATCCAGCTAAACTCACCCAGTTCACTAGCCAGGCCGAAATCGATGATCTTGATCCGTGTACCGGTCGTGTCCACACAGACGATGTTCTCTGGTTTGAGGTCCAGGTGGACGATGTTCTGCTTGTGAACGTACTGCATGCCCTCCAGGATCTGCTGCATGTAGCGGGCACTGGTGGGCTCTGTGTGCTCAAAGTTGTCGTCCACGATGCGTTCAAAGAGCTCCCCGCCTGCAATACTGGGTAGACAAATAACATCAATCAGTTCCATGCTTCAAAAACAACCCTGAACTACTGTAGCGCTGGGACTAGCAGTGTTCTGCAGTATTTCTCCCTATGGAGTTTTATCAGTTGAAAATATTTGATCCAGACTATCAAAATGTTGTCATGTAGTCTAACTGCTTTTTATTTTTGACTAACTGGCATCTAGAAATGATAGTTGACACAAAAGACATGTATCCATCACCCAATACTTTAAGCTATTTGGTCCTAAAGACTATATTTAGTGATCAGGAAAATGTCACAGCGTTTGTTCCGATTAGTCTTAAGACTTGAAATTTGGTACAGACATACTTTGGGCAAGTAACTAACAGTAAAATCACACTTTTATTAATAGTGAAATTCAGGATTTGTGAAAAATTAGGATAAAACACTTACATTGTGTTTATTAGGGCTGCCCCCTCTTAGTGGATTAGTCGAATAATTGGTTGTTTTGGTCTTTGTCAACTAAGATTTCTTTAGTAGATTAGTTGTTTTTTGTTTTTTTTCATGCTGAATGATTTATTCTAAGAAACCTATAAGCTCATCTCTGGTAAACACTAGATTTAAAGTGGTGCTTTTGTGTGATTCTTTGTGGAGAAACTCAGTTTCACAGATCTGTCAATTAAATCAACTGATCACTTAGTCGACAAAATAGTACTTGTGTTAGTCAACTAAGAATTTCTTTGGTGTTTTACACTACACTCAACTTGTTATGAGTTCATAGATAATAAATACTTGATTGTGCTCCTTGTAGTTTCTGAGATACAGACATTTTCTTATACTATATTTAGTCTTTGGGAACATGGGATTACTGTTTCTTCTTAAAATATAATAGAGTATATTGCAAAACCAGCAGTCCCATCATGTAGACTAGATAAAGTATGATAATAAAAAAAAAGAAACTAACTTTTTAGCCAAACGGTTTGACCGATTTTGAAATGTATTATTATTGATAAAATCAAATGAAAACATTCAGTTGCAACCATATGGTTTTTTACATTTCTTCCCACATTGTTTGCTTTCATTTTATGTTTCCAATGGTTTCAATTGAGATCATTTTTTGTCTTTTTGCACTAGTCACACTAAAGCTCATCTCTCAATAACCTTGAATCACTATTAAAGAACACTGACTATCCACCCAATAACACTATAGGAACCACTAGTGTCACCTAGCAACATCAATAACAATGTGACTGCCGTGAAACCAGAGCTTCCCTAAACACTTCCTGCTTTGCCGTTAGAGGAGGGTATAGCTTGATCCCGCTTTGTCCTGATCAGCAGTATAGATACCAGAATGATTTTGACAAAATCAAAGTCACTTTTCCACTCATCAGTTACTTACTACTCCATGACCATGACCATCTCGGGGCGTGTTTCATAGGCAGCCAAACACTGGACCAGTTTTGGGTGGTGAAGATTGTTCATGAGTTCAATCTCTTTGCGAGCCGCCGTCCTCTCCTTCGAGGTTCGACCTCGGTAGAACTTCCCCGCAACCACCTGACCCGTGTCTTTGTGGGACATCCGGTACACCTGGCCAAACTTCCCACTGGAAATGTTTCATCCAAAACAAATAAAAGGGACATTACAACTTTACTTCACTTTGAAAACCACGCAGTTCTCAATTTAATTATTGGCATGAGAATCTGAAGTGTATTGAAAGGTTTAAAGACTCAGTGCTTACACTCCCAGCTTCTCAAGCACATTGTAGTGGTCCTTGGCCTTGTGTTTGGTGTCGATGGTCACTGTGATGTACGACTCAAACACTTCCTTCTTTTGTTCTTCTTCTAACAAAATACACAGGTGACAATAAGCACAGATAAACCTCAAATCCTCTTCTCAAACATTTCACAAATCCAACATGTCACTCACTTGGAATCTCCATCTTGACACGCTCAGACTCCTGGCTCGGCTCGCTGACCCCTGCCGAGTTGTAGGCTCGGACGCGGAAGCGGTACTGCTCCAGAGGCTCCAGGCCTGAGCGGACGTGGTAGGATGTGCTTTTACACCGGCTTGTCACTTCAGTCCAGGTGTCCAGGTCCTCTTGTCTGACCTCCACTTTGTAGCCCAGCACTGCTGTGCCTCCGTCGTAGCTGGGACCAGTCCAGGACAGGACCAGGGACTGAGTGGACAGCTGGGACACAACAGGTTGGGATGCTGGTGGGTGGGGCCGGTCTGAGGAGAAATTCAAGAACGAAATAACCTTTAGTCATTTACCTAGACATGAGGCAACAGGTGTATTTGAGTCACTGAAAGGTAGCATCATTTGGTGGAGCATTTTCCTACCTGAGGGACAACAAATACCAGTATTGCATCACCTCAAAGCACTCTAATATCTAAATAGTGAGCTGGAGACCAAAGTGAGCCTCACCTATGACACTGAGGAAGACAGTATGCTGGGCAGAGCCTCTTCTGTTTCGTGCTATGACGGTGTACGAGCCGTTGTCTTCTGGACAGGCCTGAGAGATCTCCACACCAGTTTGTGTCTCACTGCTCCGGACAGATATCCTGGGCCCTCCTACCACCACCTGGAGAGGAAAGCAAGGTGGAAGTACATATATAAGCTTTTACTGGTGCAGACTTTCAACGTGAGAATATAAACTAACAACCACTGAGACTCCTTTTATTACTATTATTACCTTGTCTTTGTTGTAAACCCAGCAGCAGGCCACAGGGACAGAGCTGCTCCTGAACTCACAGTGTAGTCGGGCCTGCTCTCCTACTCGAACCTCCACCTGCTCTGGAGGCTCTACAAACTCCACAGGAGGCCCTGAGGAGAATCACATTTTAACATGAACCTGAAGTACAATAAAATTAAACTTTTGCTTCAGTAGTTGGGGTGTTCCTCAACTCACCTTTGCTTGTGGAGACTTTTGCTTGAGGGTTGATATCTCTGATAGCTGTGGAAACTGAAGAAGGAGGTAGGATTTACAGGTGTGTGTGCTGCTACAGGAAGGTTTAAGAAGTATCTGACCAATCACGTGTGAGCAGTCATGTTTGGTTGCAGGGACACTGTAATGCTCCTGCAATTGCACTTTTGAATGAAAAGGTATAGGCACTGTTTTCAGTAGCCAGAAGCATTTGTGTTGGTAGACTTCAGTGAAGTTTAAAGACACAATCAGTATGTTTTTATTAAAGCAGCAGTAGGCAGAATATTTTTTTGCATCAATGGGCAAACAATGTATAATAACCTTTCAGCATATTGTAATTCAAGTGCTCTGAGAGATAACTTGACTTCTGCACCTCCTCATGGCTCTGTTTTCAGGCTTTAAAAAATCGACTTTGGCCAATCACAGGTCATTTCAGAGAGAGAGCGTTCCTATTGGCTGTTCATGCAATGGAGGCAGCCCTCAATCACTCGCGAATTCCGAACTAGGCAGTACGGATCAAATATGAATCAATATTCTGTTACTTTAATGTCTATTTCTTGTCTCAAATGTTTTCAGAAACATCTTGTAGTGTAATTTTTAGCTGTAAAATGAAAAAGTTTGTGACCGGGCAGCCATGTTGAGATCTGTTGAGGAAATACCAAGCACCACCCACCAGCTGGAGCAAACTTTCTCATTTTCCAGCTGAACAGTGCACTACAAGATGTTTCTGAACACATTTGAGGTGAGAAATAGGCATTACAGTAACAGAATATTGTTTCATATTTGATCTAGTTTGACCGTTTGATCGGAGTTTGTGAGTGTTTGACAGCTGCTCAGAGACGGCAAGGCTCCAGCTCGGCTCTGATTGGTTGTTTTCCTCCGGTTTGTGAAATCTTGCAGATGCCGTTAGGAGCACCAGAGGACAGACTACTTTTTTTCAGACTACATGTCTCATGCACTACTGTCAGGATATAGTGACCGCTATATAAAATTAACTTTTTTTTAATCATATTTTCTCCAACTTGCCTTCTTCAGCTTTAACAAAAAATGCATGCCATTCACAATTTCACTTGTCTATTATCAGCATATTTATGATTAATTTACATTATTTCTACGATTTTTCAAAGTATTCATAGGAAGATGAAAAGCAGAGCGAAGGAAGGACTTTATGGGTGTGTAACAATACAAAGAATTTTTTAGGAAGCTTAACAAAAGTTTATGATCTACCTTTGTTGTCTTCTTCTCTGTGTCGGCTTTTTTCTTTAGAAGCTGAAGACAATTCAGTTTTTTCGGGAAACGCACCCTTGAATGTGACCTCACTGTGCAACTCATGGTTGCTTGTTCTGGGGATTTCCTTTGTTGCTGTTTCATTGAAAACAGATTGGAAACAGGTTCAGTGTACACAGACCAAGTTAATATGATTCATTCAAGGACAGGTCGTACTGTATGTGAAGTATGTGATGAATTTCTAACTGGACATTGTACCCCGGCTTTACCTGTGATATGTAACACAGCACTGCTCGACTGTTTCCCAGCAGTATTCTCAGCTATGCAGGTGTACGTCCCAGCATCTCCAGGTGAACACTGAGTCAGAGCCAGACTGGCAACACCGTTTCTGAAGGAAGTTTTACTTGAGTGCACCATCTCACCTAAATGGGTAAATAACAAACACATGTTTTCACAGTTGAGGATGATTAGTATAAAACCCTTCTCATGATGGAGAGGAGCATCAGACATTTACCATTGTGTTGCCAGGAAATGCTCAGAGGTCGACTTCCTGTGATAACACTTTGAAAAACCGCATCACTTCCTTCACATACTGCGCAGTCACCGAGAGCTTGTTTGAAGTGAGGCGTTTCAAGCGTCTGCATAGGTGTCAGTCTGGACTCTGAAAGCAGAGTTAGAGAGAAGTTCAAGGACAATGGGATTGTTTTCAGATGAACCAGTGTTTCCTCCATCACTGACCAATCAGGAGAAGTCATTAGCAGATGTTTCAGTGGAGAGTTAGGGGCTTTTCCACTCCAGACATGATTTAACTCAGAGATTTTCAAAGTGGAGTCCGGGAATCCCAGGGGGTCTTTGAGGGGGTTCCATGTTGTCCTCGGCAAAAGGGGAATAATTTAATTTCACTATAACTCCATCCATAACTGACACAATGACAGTATGTCATGTGCAGTATTACTTTTCTATTGTAGTTTACTTATTTTACTAAATGTATCTTTTATTATTCTATTAGGCACGGGTGTTAATATGACTTCTTATACAATTTATATTTATTACTTTGTTGTGTGTTTTTATTCTTACCTTGTTTGATTTTATCTTATATTAATTTTAAAATATAAATATATATATATATATATATATACATTCATTAATAATATTAATTAGATTACTATTTTTGGTCATGGGTTCATACACTTTCTCTTATAAAACATATTACACATATTAATTAATAATATGTATATATAATATAATATGTATATATGTGTGCATATATATATACATTCATTAATAATATTAATTATATTACTATTTTTGGTCATGGGTTCATACACTTTCTGTTATAAAACATATTACACATATTAATTAATAATATGTATATATAATATAATATATATATATTATATATATATATATATATGAATATATATACATTCATTAATAATATTAATTATATTACTATTTTTGGTCATGGGTTCATACACTTTTCTGTTATAAAACATCTAAAAGCAAAAATCCTATCAGACGGGAGACCCTGCCTGACAAAATCTTATCAAATGGGGGTACATGGTCTAACTTGTGTCAGTATAGGGGGTTTCACCTGAAAAGGTTTGGGAACCACTGCTCTAACTTATCAAACTGTACTTTAAAATGCACTGTGTGGTGGATGTAATTGAGGAAATGAAAATATTAAAACTGTAGACTGTTTGCTTCCAATCTGAGCGGCATCAAGTTTCAGTTAATCAGTTACTTGTTGCTGTATCTACTGTTAACAGTTGTAAGTGCAAGCGTAGGGGAATTTGACATGATGTTTACAAGTGTGTTTGCACACGTGTAATTTTGGCATTCAGTGTGTGCACATTTGGGTTAGAAAAATGGGGGGAAAGGTTGCATGTCACTCCAGTGTACTCTCTGACAACAGTAAGTACAAAAACAACTCATTTCATAATAATCCTGTTTTATATAGAGCTGCACCTTAACTAATATTTAGAAAGGTAGCAAACTAGCCCCAGGGGAGCTAATCATATCGTACATATTCAATAACAGATCCCAGTTCTCCCGGTTTCCCTGATAGGCCTTTGCAACGCCTAAGTCTAATTATACTTGGCTTATACTGACAAGTATACAGAAAAGGTCTAAGTATACTTGGTTCACTGACATACTTGTACTTATCTTTTGATCAAGATATACTTAAGAAAAGTATAATTAAGTATTCTTGCGTTATAGGTCTACAGAAAGGTATACGTGGCTTGTAGTTGTGCTTACTTTTTGATAGGAGTAGCCTGTTAAAGTGTTTGGCCGAGGGTCAGGATGGGGTGTAACTGTGGTAAATGTTATGAATACATTTACAGTTATGTTAGATTATTAAAAAAATGAGTTTTTCATTAAATATGACGCATTAAAAAGTCAAATTTTCACCTGTTTTTTTATAGTCTTTACCTGTTGCAGATGAGACTCCCAGTTTGTTGTTTCCCATTGACGTCCTGTTATCCAGTCCATCCTCTTTCTGTTTCCCCACACAGAAAGTTCTGGTTTGAGGCTTGAGGGCCAAGCGGAAAGTAGACACATAGGTCTTTGGCTTTCCACCATCTTTATCCATCCCTGAGTAGAAATGATAACCAGTCACTCATCAGTTGGGCCTCTCTCTTCCTCTCTTGGTTGTGCTGTGTTGTGCTCAGTGTGTTGAGTATTTGCCCTGACTGTATTCACACATGCTTAACAGGAGGAGCCTCTGCTTTCAGGCTGCCTCTGAAATCACTACCCACCCTCTCAGCCCCAGTATATACACAGGAAACAGCCCTTTTTATCGGAAGGCCAATTAAAAACAGACATGTCCAGCCCCCAGTGTCCCTCTGTGTCGAGAACAGAGGGATGTGTGATAGAAACCAAGTAGGAAACGTGTGGGAGAGACAAAACATTCCAAGCTGAAGAGGCACAGAAGGTGGATAGAGATAAAAGAAACACCAAAAAAAAAACATATTTTACCTGGTGTCTTTCTTCTCCTCTCAGAACATAATCACAGATTCTCACTGTCAGCTTCTTTTTGCCATTTTGGCCCCCTGTAAACACCTATTATTGTACACACTCAGTAGGTTGAGCAACACTGCCGTAGTCACCGCAGGAATCAAGAAGAGCCTGTAGGGCAGCTTTCTGTGTGCATTACCTCTTCTACTGCTGCTGCTTCTGCTGTGAGACAGACAACATGCAGAGAAATAACTGAAGTGGCTCCGTAGTTTCCAGGGGTTGAGTTTCTTTGAATGAAAGTAGAGACGTGGGACCATGTGACCACAAACAGCTGTAAGCTCCACATGCAAATGGGACGCCTTGAATTCCATTGATATGGGAATAGATAATGCTGCTGGCTGGGTGTGTCTCCAAGGTGTGCTTTTGTTACCTGATCCTTAACTACAGACTGGTTTTATTCAAAGCAAGTGGAGATAGTTGATTGGTTTAGAGTTTTCTTTGTCTCCATTGCTATTCTGAGAGGCAGTTTCATTTTTATGTTGTCTGGAAAAACCTCACTAACCTGAATTTTATTTTTAGTTACAGCATGTGAATCTGTCTGATTGTTGCTCATTTATTATTTTTACTTTAGCTTTTGTTAGTGAAATAATTTAATTTTATGGGATCAATAAAGTACATTCAAACTTATTCTCTGGTCACAACTATTATATTATACTGTATATTTATTTGTTAGTCAATGTGCTATTCAGTGCAATACACATATGAACCATTAGAATTTGTCTAGATACACTACATATGTAACCTTAGTTAATTTAAAAAAAAACATTTTCTTTAGTGTGTATGTGTGCATATGTTTGCATGTATGTACTTAAGTATGTACAGTATATCTATTTCTTTGTTTAGGTCACTTAAGTTATTTGTGTATATGATTTATTTTCTTGTGTATGTATGTTTTTTTATATTTTATTCCTTGTCTATAATTACTCATTTATTTATTTTTAATATGTGCTTTTAAAAGGAACAGTGTGCAACATTTCGGAGGATCTATTAGCAGAAATGGAATAAAATATTCATAACTATGTTTTCAGTAGTGTATGATCACCTGAAACTAAGAGTTGTGTTTTTGTTAGCTTAAAATGAGCCCTTCATATTACAAATAATACATATAGGGAGCGAGTTCTCTTCACGGAGTCCATCATGTTGCACCGCCATGTTTCTACAGTAGCCCTGAACGGACAAACCAAACACTGGCTCAAGAGAGAGAGACTTTAATGTTTTTACTTTACCTAAGGGCCACCGTAGTTCTCCGACAGCCTTGCGAAACTGCAGTAATGTGAGCTGCAGAGTGTAAAACTGTGGTACCGCCAGCCGCAGAGACTTCTGTTGCTTCTAAAGTAGTGTGATTATGGTAAGGGCGGCCTCTGAGGGAGGCAAACTGCATTACTACGGTTTTGCATTCGGCAGCTCACGTTACCGCAGTCTTGGAAAGGGAGGAGTGAGCGGATGGGTATTCAGTTGGTTGCAATCTGCAACCACACCACTAGATGCGACCAAATTCTAATTCTACACACTGTCCCTTTAAGTTACCTGCGTATATGATTTGTATGCATGTAATGTGTGTGATGTTTTTTCTTGTGTATATACAGTATGTTTTTTCATTCCTTGTTTATACTTGCTTATCTTATATTTAATATTATGCTTATTAAGTTTCACCAAGAGCACTGTGTTATTGAGGATGGGAGGGAGGGTTTTTGTGAATGTTTGTTCTTTTTGAACAGAGAGCTAATAGAAATAATATTGAAAAAAAGATACACCACATATTGATATGGGACTGTACAATATTGAAATATGGCTTTGATATAAACCACAATTGATTGCTTAAACAGTTAGGCCTGAAGTATGGAATTAACAACTGTGACATTTGTGGCTGATTAAGACACACAATGATTATTGCGCAACACACTTGGTGACAATAACAACAACAGTGGTTGCGTAATGCTTTTTCTAAAAACGACCCTCGAACAAATGAGTTCCTGTGTTGTGGTCTTAAATGGACACATTTGACGCAGCAGTGGTCAGCTCAGGAATGTAAGGAAACAGTTACATGGACTGGTAAGTAGTACCATATGTTTGGGGGCCACATAATTTACTTAAGACTACAAACATGTCCCCTGGCGCTGAGAGCACGTTGATGGATGGACATGAACTAAAGCTTAACTGTTTACTGACGAACAGACTCTACTGTAAGCTCTCCAATGTGAAGAACAGTCACAAATGTTGCTCACACATGCACAGTTTACAGATGGTGGTTCAAGAAATAAATAAAACCACATTCCTTTTTAGGCTGTAGATACTGAACTTGGACAATGAAGATATACAGCAGAGAAAAACGCAGTATCTACAAGCATCACCCTTGAAGCTTTGACACATTCTTTAGAAAGAGCCATATAAGGTCAAAAGATACCCCTGAATATTATATAAGCTAATAAACTGCATTTAGTGTGACTTTTCTTTTACCACATATGGATATAATGTTGTTATTGTACAAAGAGCTTATATGTTAATATTCCATAAAGTAAATAGCCTCCAACCTCGCCTCTTTCCTAGACAATTATCCTTATCAGACGGAAATCACACAAGGATTTCGTCGAGTTTTGTGGAATTCAAAACAGGAAAAGCAAAAGTGGGAAGGACAATGTTCCCTCTCTGCTCCAGCTATGGTAATCATTTTACTTCCTGTTCCCATGAAGTCCTTCAAAGACATGCGGGCTCTGTGTTATCCTGTTCCCACAAACTCCTTCAAACACATTGCCATGCTCCATCTCTCCATTAAAGTGGCGTGATGTGGCGACCAATATGCTGAACACATTTAAAAAAAAAGAAGTGGAATGGGGCCCTCCTGTGGCTGCACGCCTCACTCTGCAGAAATGAGCAGAGGATGGTCAAATCAAGACCACCAAAGTCCACTAAAGCCCTCTATTAGACTTTGGAAATAACAATATAGATTGCATTTTTAAGACAGTGAGAAGCTCAATTGGAGTAATACAAATTCTTCTTCTTCTATATCTCTTCCGCATGAATTTCTTTGCAGGCAAATAAGAACAAACAGATACGGCCTCGTGGACGGAGAGTCAGCAATGAACAGAAGAAAGATAAAGCCTCACACTCCTGTGTACACGCAAATGACTTGTCCTCTATAAACTAGTCTCTGTAGGTAAAACCTTGTGACAACTGCTGTTTTGTCACGACCTTTCTCTTGCATACATTCATCTTTGAATGCTGCTGCTGTTGTGATTCAGTGGTTAATGAGGACATAGTTTCTGATGTATGTGTCTGAAATTAGAAAGCAGCATGGTCCTTCACAGCCTGATGCACTCTGGCTTGAGCTCTAAGAAAGCAGAGAAAAACAGCGAGGAGATGGACATAGAAACAGACATGAATGGATAGAAAGAGATGTGAAGAAAAAAACGGAGGACACTGGCAGAGTGTCACAAGCATCCCCGGCCGCTCACTCTGCTGCGACGGAGATTATTGTGCTGCAGCCAGAGGCCTCGGTCCTTTTCCATGTTGGTGGAGAAGAAGCTCTGGGGAAGAGCTCGGTCCTCAAACGGATGGAAGGAAACCCCGAAGCAAGTTCCAGCATGTCAGACGGCTCCAAGTGCTCACACACTTTGAGCTGCGACAGAAAGAAACTGCATTTTTCTTTAAGAATAAAGACTCTCTTGTTATTGTTTATCAAATATTTTATGTGTGATTTACTGGCAGAGCTAATCATCTGTTGAATAGTACAGCAAGATGTACTAGTGGCAGATTCGACTGTTGCAAAACTGCATGAAACATTACATTTTCAACACAAACAAAAAATACTTCTTTAGGTTTAGGCAACAAAAACACATAGTTAGAGTTTTACTCTGACTTTACTACAGCGGCTGACTTCCGCATCTGCTCCTGTCATAATTACTACGGTCGCTAGAGGTCGCTGTCATCTTCTTTTACTTCTCTCGGTGATCTACCATGTGAATAGATGATAAAACCTACTAGTAGGTGTAGTAGGCCCCTATCGACCCACATCTATGGGGCTTATAGCGACCAATAACGCGTATTTGTAAGGGGTAATGTACAGCGAGGTGGACATTGTTGTGAAATAATCCCCGACAGGGCGATGCAGCACCCCGACGTGCCCTGAAGGGGTTTATTTCACATCAACGACCCGCTAGCTGTACATTATCCCACTTATTACATGGCTACTTACTTTAGAAATCAATAATTTGACACAAAAACTGTCCGCCAGAGTCCGACATCAGAACCGCTACCGTAGCCCGTAGCAACGGTCGGCTATAAAGAAATAACAGACCGTAGAACGCCGTGATTGACCAATCAGAATCGAGTATTCAACAAAGCCGTGTAATAAACTTTTTATCTTTACTATCTTCTTTTAAACTTCGCGGTCATTAAAGGTGCTAAATACGGGATTAGGGGCATTTATATTGCCGGCAGATTGTAGCTAACGGTGCTAACAGTGTAAAACGACTTCATTCTCTGCTCAGGTAGACATTACTCCTCTATATCTTTACATAACAAATAGTTGTTTGCTGCTATATTAATGCCCTGGATATCAGATGTAGCACCTTTAAACACATGTAACAAGGCCTCTCCCATGATGCAGAGCTTTGGCTTTTGTTTTGACCCTTGAGGAATTTTGCAAAAGTGTTTTAAAATAAGAGTCAGAAACATTATAGTAACTTTCAAAACAAGCTCATCCATTGGGCCAATATTCAAATTATGTTCCTACAGTATATAGAGAATATACTACCGGACAATGAGGTTATCATATTTTATGGCATTTTTTGCACTTCATAAACGCTACCATTCAAATACTCTAACAGCGACTTTATACTTCCATGTGATATATCTATATTTGAATAAATTATCAGGCTACCTGGTCATTTCCATAAGGTCGTGTGACACACTCACTACTGAGTTACATCTAGGTGCTCTGCCTGTATCTCTTCACACTTTGACAGAGGGACGTCTGCTGCTTTCTGTCTGTCTTCATTAATCTTCTTATTACAGTACAAACTTGGATTGCCTGCAACAAGTCCTCACAATGCTCCCGTTCTGCAACGTCAAATGTTGCTTCATTTTCTTCAATTTGGTCTTTTTGGTAAGTAATGTGGGTAATTCTGTTAATGAATTGGGAACAGCAATGACTGATAACATTGATGTTTAAAATAATACATAAGTGAAATATTGTGTGTGTTTAAAGAAGTCATATTTATTAGTAGTAGTGGTAGTAGAAATAAATAAAACAAACTACTTTCTGTTTATGATTTTCAGGTTTTAGAGTCTACCATTGAACTGCTTTTACAATACCCTTACCAAAATTAAGTTTATTCAAGGGTGCTATTACTTTTTTTACTTTTTATGTACTTATCAGATATGTACTTAACAAAAGTATTCTTAAGTATACTTGGCTTATACTGACAAGTATAGGCTACTTAAAAGTCTAAGTATACTTTGCTTATACTGAAAAGTATACAGAAAAGTCTAAGTATATTTGGCTTATAGACCTACATACTTAATCTTTTGATCAAGATATACTTAAGAAAAAGTATAATGAAGTATTCTTGCCTTACAGAAAAGAATACTAAGCTTGTAGTTGTGCTGACGTTTTGATTGAGTAGCCTATTAAAGTGTGTGAGAGGTTATAAAAGGATGTTTTGATATGAATTTACTTCAATTCATCAAGTTTTTCGATTATCCGTTCACCGTAAAAGGATGCGAGACAACACATTTTATTTGTACTTTATTATTTATTATTTTTTATCTCATCACAAATCATCAAGTCAAATAGCAAAAGGAGTAAGTCTCTTTATTTAATACATAAATGATTGGCTACGTACTATAAGTTAAAGTATACAAAGTATACTTTCATGAACTAAAAAGCAGAGATGCTCACAAGTCATTCTTTGCAAGTCCAAGTCAAGTTTCAAGTCTTTGTTAGACTGGCATGAAATCAGCAGTAGCAATATTGCTATATTGCAGCACACAGCTGCATTAATGTCCAATTGTTCAACTTGTTTTTCAGGCATCTGGGGTTGCTCTCGTCACTATCGGAGTAAAGCAGTACTCCACTTACAAGTACATGGGCGCCTTTGCAGGAAACGGCCTGTCTAAGATCGCTATAGTCCTCATTGCAGTGGGTGCCAGCATCATCCTCGTCTCCTTCATGGGCCACTTGGGGGCGTTCTTTAATAGTTATTCTATGGTGTCTTGTGTAAGTAACATAATGTCTCAGCATAGATTTGATTAAAAATGTGTGCCCTTTGGGACAATTTTGGGAGGATGCTTCAACAAATGTGTCACTAATAGTTACATTTTAAGGCACATGGGACATGACTGACCCTCTAACACTGCTCACTGTGTTTCTTTATGAACTAGTTCATCTGTATCCTGATCGTCATCATCATCTTGGAGACACTCACAGGGATTGCCTTTTACATATTACGCAAGAGGGTGAGACACTTAAATCCTGAGGTCAAGGTCAAAATATGAACAATGCTGCTCAGGGCATACAAGAGGTGGTTTGTCATTACAATAAGTAAAGCTTATTGATTATTAAAAAATCGTCTTCTTTAATATATCTGTAGGAGGTCATCACAGAGGTGAAAAACGCTATCGACCACCAAAGCAAAGCAAGAAGGGTGATCCAAGAGTACGCCCCGGAGAAGAGACACGCCATCGACAAGATTCAGGAAAAGGTGACACATAGTGATTTGTATTTGCAAGAGGCGCTTGATAGATTGGAGAGGGGCCAAATTAACCCGGTGTTATAAACCCCCTGTTACAGTTCAAGTGCTGTGGTGCGGACGGCCCCGTGGACTGGTCCACCAGCGTGGGCTGGGAGGACCACGATGCCGTGCCGGACTCCTGCTGCATGGAGAAGATGCAGGGTTGTGGAAAGGAAAAGGATAAAGTGCGCTCAAAGGTCTGCTGGGAAATCTAATTTCAAGTTCACAGCCATTTCATCTACTTTCTGTGAACAAATGAAGTATTTTATGACTGTGTGCTCCTCCTTAGGGTTGCCTCCGGGCCATCAACTTGTTTCTGATGAAAAACCTGATGTGGATCGGTGCTCTCTGCATTGCTCTCGGGGTCACAGAGGTAAATAAATACCTGATTAATGAAAACAAATGTATAAATGTATCATTAGAACAAAAAAAAATCACATGTAATTCCCTGCATGATTTATTAAATGATCTACATGCAATTTGTAACATTTTGTATGATAAAATATTCATGAAGAAAGTGGTAATGCAGACATTTGAAAAGTAATGACATGAATGATAATAAAGCATATCTCATCCTGTTTGCCCCCGGGTGGCGAAATCCGGAATTAATTTGAATTTACGGAGAGAGAAAAGAACCTTTTTGACCCGTCTTTGAGTTCATTTGCTGCCAGTAACTTATAACCTTTCTGCCTTACCTGTTGCAGGTTGCAGGAGTAGTCGTCGGGGCCTGCTTGTGTATGAACCTAAAACGGAAAAACTATGAAAACATGAGCTGAGGCGTCATCATGGCCGAGCACAGACGACTTCCTACACTTCACTGACATATTTGCTCTATTCTATTTGCTTTTCCAGTCTATTCTTTCTAAATAAAGATAACACATAGATGATCCTGTTACTGATATGTTTGAAAACAACTAATTATTGCTACTTTCATGCTTGCCAACTGTGACTATTTCAACAAGTAATCCGACAATCTTTTGGTCTATGATGGTCTATATGCCATTGAAAACACCTGTTAGCTATAATAGGCTTATGTTTAAATGGCATGCTACTATGAATCAATAAATGTGTGATACATTCATGGTTGAGTGGTTCATTCTGCATGTTTAACAACTGATTTGACATATGACCTTTTGAAAAGGTTTTCATTCACAGGTCACACTGGTCATCCTGTTATTGCCGTCTTTGAATCTGGTCGTCTGAGTGGCAAACTCACAGCAACTCCAAATAATAAATGGCAGCATGTAAAATGAAATCAATAACTACACACTGAGCATTCATGTTCACCAATCTACAGTTCAGCAAAACAGCATTTTTTCCCCCTGTCAGATCTCAGGACTGAAGAGGTCAAATTATCTAATATTTTACAAGTTGCCCTATTAAAACATGTTGTTATTTATTTATTTATTTGATTTATTTGCACATATATAAAACTGCACAAAATCCAATCAATGAAAAAAAAAACAAGTAATGTGTGTCAGGAGAGGTCAAGAAGCCACAGGCTTATACAAAGGACCTACCCACCCAAAACAATAACAAAAAAGGAAGAAGGCTCTAAACTAACATCATTTTAAAAATACAACAAAAGTTAAACAACAACAACAAGTAGACAAAATGTGCAAAAAAAATAACCAAACGGTGAAAAAAATCCAATAAAAACAGTGAAATACATAAAAAAACAGTACAGAAGAAAAGAAAACATATCTAAACATATCAAAAGATAATTAGACATCATGAATTAAATGTGATGATAATTTCCATTTAAAACGTTCTATGGATAACCAGCTCTTGATAACATGTATTTTGGTGTGTCCATATTTGTACACCACGATATCTGAGGGCATGTTTGGTTTTGTAAAAAGTTCTGTTCTGTATTAATATTCTTCTTTGGGTATATACATTTGGCAATACATTATTAATAAATGTAGTAATACAATCAGTAAAACAATTTGTCCTCAAGCACTGTTGTAATCACTTCACACAAGGCCATTTAAGTAGTAAACTACATTTCCCAGAATGCCCCATACAGGAAATACGTCCGCTCTCCAAATCGGTCCGACTCTTGCAAACCAGTATCAACACGAAAAGCAACGTGTGCACCAGAAAACCCAGAAAACTAACTGAAAAACACAAGTTTATCAGCAACTTTGAACCTAAAAGTAAAGGTAAAGAAACTATTATATTGTGATATAATTTATGACCACCATTAGCCTTCATTTGTGCTATAATTTAACATATAACACAAGCTATAATGCTAACAGACTCCAGCCAGCCAGCTAATGTTGTTGTTTAATATCCAACTGTGAATTAAGTTAAAATACAAACTATACTGCTTAACTTGAACTGTAACGTAAAATAAGTAAATAAAACATGTAGCTTAATAGGCCAAAGTGTATTAGCTGACAGTACTCATTATTTGTATAATAATAATAAAGTTATCCTCTCTTTATTATGTATTAAGCAGCATGTCTGAGGGTTTAATCAGGGAAATAAAGAAGCTGGAGGCAGACCTGGAGAAGCTAAAGTCCCAGTTGAAGGAGAGCAGTGAAGCTGGAGATGACATGGAGCTGATGTCCAATCCATCCCCTACTGAAAACACACACTGTAAACTAACTGATTCTAACACCAGCAGCAGTAAGAAAGGTAAGAAAGCAAGCAAAGAGCGTCCTTTTGACTTCTCTGTCCACCCTCGGCGCCATGTGGCTCTGCGGCTGGCCTACCTGGGATGGTCCTACCAGGGGTTCGCGGTCCAGGAGAACACCGACAACACTGTGGAGGCCAGACTCTTCGAAGCTCTGCTGAAGACGCGGCTGATCCAGGACCGACAGAGCTCCAACTACCACCGGTGTGGTCGCACCGATAAAGGAGTCAGTGCCTTTTCTCAAGTGAGTTCACTGGGACTTAAAGTATGATTTATTGACTACATACATACGGCTATTTTAACTATATAATACTGTCTTTTCTCCACAGGTTATAACCATCGATTTGCGCTCCACACAGTTTTGTGGAGGACTCGGCATCACAGTCCCTGAACATGTTGATGTTAGTGCCAAGAATAAAGCTACCGTCTCTGAGCTTCCATATTTGAAGATGCTGAACCGAGTCCTTCCCCAGGACATCAGGATGTTGGACTGGGCGCCAGCAGCAGAGGGCTTCAGTGCACGCTTTGACTGTAAGTCCCGCACGTACCGGTACTACTTCCCCCGCGGATCCTTGGATGTGACGTTAATGGCAGATGCTGCAAAAAGGTGGGTGTAGAGATACAAAGTGATTATGTAACACTCCCTTGAAGTCACAGTTCTGATTTGAAGATCTCTCAACACCCAACAGATACGAGGGCACTCAAGACTTTCGCAACCTGTGCAAAATGGATGTGGGCAACGGGGTCCTGCAGTTTGAGAGGACCATCTTGTCGGCGTCAGTCAAGCCTGTGCAGCCTCAGCACGTCTCCAGCACGGACCAGTATGACCTCTTCGTGTTTGAGATTAAAGGATTGGCCTTCCTTTACCACCAGGTATCAAGAGACTCTCACTTTTTACAGCTTTGTTTGGCAAAAAAATTCATTTCAAGTTCCATATACATTGATGATTAATGACATTACGCTGTAGGTACGATGCATGATGGCGCTGCTTCTCCTGATCGGGCAGAAACTGGAAGCCCCGGAGATAATTAATCAGCTCCTGGATGTTCAGAGTAACCCCAGGAAGCCCCAATACAGGTCAGTATATGGCAGCCATCAAAATCAGACGTTTTTCATATCCTACACAAGCATAAATAATAAATCTCCTGTGCAAACAAAATACATCTGTATGAATCTAAAACATTTCCCTTGTTGTCTCTAGCATGGCAGTGGACTACCCTCTGGTGCTATACGACTGCCACTTTGAAGGTTTGAGCTGGAAACAAGAGAGTGAAGAGGTGAACCACGTCCTGTCTGTGCTACTGCAACACTGGACCCAGAGTGCAGTCAAGACCCACGTCCTCCACGGGATGATTCAGGGTTTGGAGGCCCTAGGTGAGATGTTCGATGAGATGAACAGACCCTGTAAAACTTCAACATTTTCATTTTTTAGTCAAAGTTGAGATGCCTTTTAACCCTTTTAGATCACATCCCCTCCACTATGAGGAATATATTTAGACTAACAGAGTGCTCAGTTAGGTGTTATCAATCAAACTTTATTTGTATAGCACCTTTCATTCAGGTTTGTGCAGTTCAAAGTGACTCACAGATGACTGACATGCCGAAACAGTGACAATGATATGATAAAAAAATTGAATAAAGTAGAATTAAAAGCTATAATAACAGTAATGGTAGTAAAACAGTGTGAATTAAAAACTAGATTAATAAAATAACAATAAAGTTATATAAATTAAATACAATAAAATAAGTGATTAATAAAATAACATTAAATAGAATTAAATTTTACAACTTAAATACTATAAAATAATATAAAAATAAATCAGAGGCCTGGCTGAATAGGTAGGTTTTAAGTTTACATTTAAAGAGTTAAAAAAATAATACTGCCTCCATGGTATTATATTTATGTTTTCATGCATTTTTAGCATATAATGCATTGAATAATTGTGCGGAGACTCCTGCTAAACGGCACTTACATCCTTATGTATCCTTTCAATACTTTGCCTATACCCAGTCTATTATAGGCCAACACATCAAACTGTTGACTGGGTATAATATGTTTCACTTCTCTCCATCCACAGGTGGAGCGTCCTCTAACCACTGCTGGCTAGTAGAAGGCAGCAGGCAGAGAAACTACCGTCCCTTGCTGGAGCGTCCGTGCTGCGAGAGCCTGGAGTCCAGGATAAACCATTTTGTCAAAAGAGGCCGACTGGAGCGGGAGGACGGGGAGAATGGAGGTGAAATGGTCCATAGGGGGAAAAGGTCCAAACATTCCCACAATTCTCCCAGTCTGCCTGTTTCTTCAGAGACGCCATCGTCAAAACAAAATACAGATTAATATTTTCTTGCAAGACTATATTTTTTTAGTAATTTCTGTTGAAGCGAAAACATTATATTTACGTTTTATTTCAGCAAACAAAACAATGGATTTACCTTTTTTTATTTAAACATGTATTTACATTTTAATTCATGCAAATCTTTGTTTTGCTTTGAAATAAACACGTTTTGGAGAAAGTTGCTGTCATTGAGCTTGGTTTCATTAAAGTTTTGTAGCACCTATAAATTTAGCTAGGCCAGGGGTCAGCAATCTTACTATCAAAAGAGCCATTTTAGGCAAAAAATGAGAAAGAAGTCGTAATATTACGAGAATAAAGTCATAAGTTTACGGGAAAAAAAGTCGTAATATTACGAGAATAAAGTCTGAAGTTTATGAGAATAAAGTCATAACTTTACGAGAAAAAAAGAAAATTACACGCAAAATTACTACTTTATAATATCATGACTTTATTCTCATAATACTACGACTTTTTTTCTCGTAAACCTATGACTTTATTCTCGTAAACCTATGACTTTATTCTCATAAACCTATGACTTTATTCTTGTAAACCTTTGACTTTATTATCATAATATTCCGACTTTTTTTCTCGTAAACCTATGACTTTATTCTCATAATATTATGACTTTATTCCTGTAATATTATTACTTTATTCTCATAAAATTATGACTTTATACCCGTAATATTATGACTTTATTCTCATAATATTATGACTTTATACCCGTAATATTATGACTTTATTCTCATAATATTATGACTTTATTCCCGTAATATTATGACTTTATTCCCGTAATATTATGACTTTATTCTCATAATATTATGACTTTATTCTCGAAATCTCAGATTTATTTCTTTGCCCTAATACTACATACCATAGACTTACAACAGTGATAAATAAAAATGAAAATGTAAACAAAAAACAGGTATTCATTTCCATCTTTATAAACCCACAGGGAGCCACTGGAGAGGAGCTAAAGAACCACATGTTGCTGACCCCTGACCCCTGCTCTAGGCGGAACTAACTAACGAAAGAAACATCGGAAGCATTTCGAGGTGGCGCTTCTGTCTAAGCTAAGAAGCTAGGTCATTAGCAATCAGTGGAGTACAAGTCAGAGTCACAGACAGTAATATCCAGAAACACCGCTGTCTCCACGCTGTTCGTCTGACACTACATGTGACAGGACGGAGTGGAAATGTCTGCGGCGTCGTTTTACTGCGTGTTTGTGCTCGTTATGACCTGATCAAGACTTGAGCTAACGTGGTGGCTTGTTAGCATTGGGCTTGTTTACTCCACCAGCTGCTCCACTGTGGCTCTGCAAGGATCCTCTCTGTACACTCAGCTGGTTTAAGGAGAATCACACGTTTAAGAGGTAAAGCACAACACAGTATTCGTGGTTAACTTATCTTTTATCTTTTATTCAGATCTCTATTAGCTGTCTATTCTTCCTGGAGTCCACTTATAAATCACTTTGAACTGTTTTAGGCTACATTTCAGTACACAATCACATTACAATCTTTACCAACAACATGAAAAGCGACAGCAAAAAAACACAACAATATTCAAGACACAACCCAACACACAACACAGGACCTATAGGTTCAAGTTAATACTATTCACAGAGTATAGAGTATATAAATGATTCATTAGTGGTTGGACCATATAGCATATTATGTAAAAATACAAAAACATACAAAAACAGAACAAGCAACAACTTGTTTTACCATAAATATTAACAGGACTTTGTATTTATCCATCATTAAACCTTTTATGATTTGATGTTAGCTAAATATACACACACACACACACACACACATATATATATATATATATATAATATAATACCTAGGTTCAAGTTAATACTATTCACAGAGTATACAGATATAGAGGTAAATATGATTCATTAGTGGTTGGACCATATAGCATATTAGATAAAAATACAAAAACATACAAAAACATACAAAAAACAGAACAAGCAACAACTTGTTTTACCATAAATATTAACAGGACTTTGTATTTATCTAACATTAAACCGTTTATGATTTAATGTTAGCTAAATATCAGCAGACACAGAGAGCTGTTCAGCTAGGAGATGTTTTTTCGATAATATTTTAAATAGATTTTTGCTGTTTTCTTGAATGATATAACCTGAAACAAAACAACTTTAATAAGTGTAGAAACAACCAGTTATTATCTGCAGTGTTTAGTTGATTAGCTATACAACATTAAGGAGCTGTTGTAAAGCCTGGTCCCAGTTTATTATGGTGCTTTATAATAATAATAATAATAATAATAATAATAATAATAATAATAATTGTATTTGTAGAGCACTTTTCAAGCACATCATATACAACAGAATACACTGAAACATAAATAATTAAATAAAAAAACAATAGAATGGGGAAAAATAAAGAAACAAGCATATACATATTCATACAGTTACATAGACTTTTGGAGCTGCAACTGATTGAAGATAAGATTGCAGACCTCACAGAAAAAACAGGACAGGATATTCAAAATAAACTTCAAACTGCAAAATCTGCAAAGATATTCATAAAAGAGGGACATTGAAATGTTCTTTCTTTATCATCTAATCATCACAGAATAAACTGTTATACAGTCCATATGAGCATGCAACTCAATTAGGATTCAATAGAATTAAACAAAATGAAAAGGATGAGCAAGCACACAATTTAATAGGTTATACTCCTATCAAAAAGTAATCACAACTATAAACCAAGTATACTTGTAGAAGATAATAATAATAGTAATAATTTTATTTGTACAGCACTTTTCAAGCATAAAGTGCCTTCCAAGGAAATTCACATCATATACAACAGAATACACTGAAACATAAATAATTAAATAAAAAACAATAGAATGGGGAAAATAAAGAAACAAGCATATACATATTCATACAATTACATATGCACATATATACACATCAGCACACAAGTATACAAAAGACTATAATTCAGCTGATTGGAAAAGCCATTCTATATAAAAGTGGGTTTTAAGACTGGATTTAAAAGTTGTGACAGAGTCTGCTGATCTGATGCTCTACATGTGATTAAAAGCGCTTTAAAATCAATTCTAAAAGACACTGGGAGATGTAGTGAAGCCAGAATTGGTGTGATGTGAGAGCATGGTTTGGTTTTGGTCAGCAGTCTGGCTGCAGAGTTCTGAACTATTTGGAGCTGCTCTGTCTGCTCTTTAAGCAGGTCAAGTTTTAGTCAAGAATAACTTCAGAGCTGTCAAAAACAGCCCAAGTTTGTTTGTTAGCTAAGTGGTGCATAAATAAACTGTGTAGCTCATCACCTCCACAGCAGGGGGCGTGTTGTTAAACCTAATAACAGCCTCAGAAAGGCTTTAAAATACTCTATTTACACTAGCAAGAAATACCTAGTTAGATATTTACAGAAATTTAATGTAGCACTTTTATGTGTTCCCAATTTTGTTTGTTTAAGATAGTTTTCCCTGACATTTCTCTTTTTTATATACTTTATTTTTCCTCTTTTCAAGGTTGTCTTCATATATGCAATTTACAGTTCATAATTACAATAGTTTATAAACCAATTTTTAAGTAGATGAGCTTATAGACAAACTCATTAAGTACACTAGAGAAAACGACTTCAACATTCAAAATTGAAATAAAATTAAGAAAAGAAATAATAATAATAATAATAATAATAAAAAGAAAGAATAGAATTTAAAAAAAACACATAAAAAAACAACAATAATACAAAAATACAAGAGTAATAATAAATTAAATCAACAAATAAGTTAATAGAAAATAAAAAGGGGAGGAGGGGAGCACAAATATATAGTAATATCATTTACATGGGCACACACATGCATCCTCCTTAACGTTTTCCCTGAGTTTAATATGCTCATGTTTTTTTTTTTGTTTTTTTTTAGCACCTGCCAAATACAGGGTAAAAAAATTCAGGTCACCAGCCACCACGGCAGATAGGTTTTCCTTTTCCTTATAATAAGAGATATTATATTAAGAATATTCGAGACAAATAAAATGATTGGACGGCTTTCAGTCCTGCGACAGCTACTGATACTGGATTTAATTATTTTTTTGTCAGAGCATTTGATTTATCGATTGCTGTCGGGGTGTAATGAGCATTTCAACAAATGTTTTTGAAGATTACCAGCTCTAGCTTTAAGGTTACATGATATATTCCATATTTCTACTGTCTTAACAAACCTAAAGCGTCTACATAGATTTCAAAAGTGGCAGACAAAATAAATTGAGTGACCTGCCTCAGTGGCAGGTGAGGAAAAAATGTCACACCCTGTTTGTATGCCACCTAGGGCTGCCTGCAACTAACGATTATTTTCATATTTTAATGATTATTTTATATTAGTTGTTTATAAAATGTCAGAAAATTGTGAAAAATGTATATAGGTAAATAAAGATATTCAGTTTACTGTCATAGAGGAGTAAAGAAACCAGAAAATATTCACATCTAAGAAGCTGGAATCAGAGAATTTTCACTTTTTTTTTCTTAAAAAATTACTTAAACCTATTAATTAATTTTCAAAATAGTTGTTGATTATTTAAAACGTTTAAAACTAATCAATTAATGTAGTTTTGGTAACAGTATTACTGCTTTACTGACTTTCTGTGTCTTTGCTTCCAGATGTTCCTGGTGGGGCTGACGGGAGGCATTGCCTCGGGGAAAAGCGCAGTGTCATCAATGCTGCGGGAGCTCGGCTGCGCCATTATCGATGCTGATGTTGTGGCCAGGAAAGGTAGGCGAATGTCTCTCCCCCTGCAAACTCTTTAGATTTACAAATTGAATACAAACCCAGTCCAGTTAAAACTGTCATCCAGCTGAACCCTGGGAATTGAGATTCACCCATATGTCCCACATCACTGACTAATAACATTTGTTATTATACTGAAATGGACATAAAGAGGCCTATAGGAGGTTCATTAAGATAAACGCTTGGAGAGAGAGCGCATGAATCATGACGGCTGTCTCTGCTGACTGCAGGGATGATGTTGTAGTTGTGCGGTGAAGATAAAAAGGTCACAGAAGTAGGTGAAAAGTGCACAGCTGCATGTAGAGAAAGATTTAATTACACTCAGGTGATTGAGTCTGTTACAAGATTGATTTAAATATTTTGTTATCCACCTTCTTCCCTCGTGTATCTTTTTGCCCTTGTGCCACAAATCAATCATTTAAAAAGACATTTTTTATGTATTGTTAATTAAAACAGTTGTGGAGCCGCACACTCCCGCCTATTCTCGCATCGTGTACCACTTCGGGCCGGAGATCCTGCTCGAGAACGGGGAGATCGACAGGCAGAAGCTGGGTCAGCTCATCTTCGCCAACGAGGAAAAGAGGAAGCTGCTGAACTCCATCACCCACCCAGAGATCCATAAAGCAATGCTCAAAGAGATCCTGTTCTACTTCCTCAGAGGTAAGGAGGGGGGAGAAACTGGCTCGGTTATCTGTGACCAGGGTAAAGGGGGATAATTTACCGAAAGTGAACCAAGGCTGTTTTTGTAGCGCAGAGCTGGGCGTCAGGGTTTTAGGCTGTTTCTCACAAAAAAACGCTGCATGAATTCCTCTCTGCGAGCAAAGCAGTGAGATATTTTTGAGTATTCCCAACATTTTACATGGTAGAAAGTGAAGGTACATAGCTGCTGCATACAGATGTTTCACTGTAAACATTTCAAACTTTTAAAAAAAACTGATTCCCACCTGCTACTTTAATTCTTCAGCAACTCGAGATATCTCACACGCCTTAAAATATACATCTCGTGCACCACTTGTATGTTGTTTCCGCTATTTTCACAATGATAAGAGTGTAAATGTGTTAACACTAATTAATTCAGTTTCACAATGCTCTTCTGTCTCCTTAGGTTACCGTTATGTGGTGCTGGATGTGCCCCTTCTCTTTGAAACCAGACGTCTCACTCAGTTTCTAAACCACACTGTAGTAGTTTACTGGTAAGAAGACCACCAGTGCTCATTTTCCCCCATCACTTTAGAGTTTAACTTTTGGACTGTTTGTGTACAGGTTTCACATTTTAAATGATTAATTTGGAAGTTTGTTTTTGGACAGAAACTGGCCATTAAAGGTCCAGTTTTGTGAGTTATTGGTTACCCATCTCCAGCCGTCTGTGTGCCTTATTAGCATGACTCACCGCCTCTGGATTTTTTAACAAGGCGCCCTGGCTGCTCCATAAATAACCTCCATTGTCTGTTCCTTTTCAGTGACCCTGCCACTCAGCTTTCGCGCCTGATGCAGAGGGACGGTCTGACCCAGGAGCAGGCCGAGCAGCGCGTGGCCGCGCAGATGCCGCTGAACGAGAAGCGCGGCCTGGCCAATCACGTTATCGAGAACTCGGGCAGCCGAGAGGACACCCACCGGCAGGTCCTGCGGTTGCACACGAAGCTGGAGGACTCCATGGACTTCCTCCTAGTGAGGGTCATCGCTATCGCCGCCACTACCGGTCTGGGTGGGATTCTGCTGTACGCAGCCAAGATACTTTTGTCCTAACAGAGGAGAGGTGAGGGGAAGAAAGAAAGAAAGAAAGAAAGAGTTTGGTCCAGGATGAGGGTGTGAATAGAAGCAGGGCAAAGGCACGTCGGGAGGTCCCGATGCAATTTACTGTGACATTAGTTTCACAGCACCCGCCACTACAGTTCAGTGGTGTGACGTGCTCTGTTTGCAGTTAACACTGACTTACATTATTGACACTACATGCACTGACTAATGGGGTTTAGTGTGAAGGGTTTTGAATGTGCAATTTCCGTTGGTTTTACTCAGAGATATTAAAAACATGAAGGTGATACTCGAGAGTCTCAGTAGCTGCACAACAGTGATCAGTCAGGGGACTAAAAACTGGTTAAACCTTTTACTTTGGTGCAGGAAACAACACATAACTAACATCTGTAAAAAAAATAAAGTCAAAACTGATAATGGCAGGAAGTAAGATTTTATTTTATTACACCTTTTATACCACATAAAGATAGCCAAATTAAACGTTTTGGGTGATGAGCAAAGGAAGAAGTTACATGCAGAAGTCGCTGTGGTTTCTGTGCTTTTCATTTATTTGCAACCTTGCAATTTAGATTACAAAATGCCACTGCTATCCCCAGTGATAAATAGATTTTAAATTGGATGTAATACTCCTCATAGAAAATGCCCAATGTGAATGATCTGACGCTTACAGAATATGCTATGATTGTATGTTAATGACCTGCATAATGAGGATAAACGACAGAATGTATTTGACAATCCATTCTCAACGGGAGCAGAGTGAATTTACATGAAATAACAGACTTTATATATATCACTGTATTTTCTTACACTTGAAGCTGCCCTCTGTAAATACTAAAAGTCTGTGATTTTGTTTTTTCTGTGCACACTCACTTGTAACTAAAACACGATTTGTAACATGTAGCTGCTTAACTGAAATATAAATAATCCAGCACCACTGTTTTAAAGCAACAACTGTCAGCTTTTTTTTATTTTAGTTTTAGTGCTGGATGCCCTTTCGTCCTGAACGTACAGTATAATATTATATAATATGCAGATCGATGATTCTGCAGTTTGACACTAGAAGGCTGTTGGGGAGAAAGTTTCTCTGTGGTCACTTTAAATCTGAGTTTTATTCATATTCGTGACATTACAAAGAATTTGGAAGCTATTTGTGATCAAATATACAACTTACACAAGTGGGATTTGGAAACTTAAAAGATGTATATATAAATATGTTGGGAATATACTTTACAGTGAAGTCTAGTAGTCAAATTTTATATGTTTTTAAAACATGTCTGGAGGGGATCTTTAAACAAATTTGGTCTACTTTAGTCAAGATATTAATTAAAAGTTAATGAAGAAATTAAAGGGGTACTTCAGCGATTTAACATTGGACCTTCATTAAGTTGAGGGACTTATAAAAGACAGATTTAATTAAGACGGGTCAATATTGAAGCAACAGAGGCTGAGATATCATCACTTTTAGTCACTAGTATGGGTCAAACTCTAAAAACACTACATTTCCCATAATGCAACTCAGTAGTGTTTGTTAGACTTTCCCTGCCTGGCCACATCTTTCAAACCCCACACCTCCAATTTGTAACGCGGCTTTCTGTTTGAAATGTTATTAAATGTTAATTGTCTCCAGCCCAATCCAAGGTAACCCTGATGACATCACTATGACATCATCAGGGTCATCTCCCCTCAGAGCCACAGACATTATACATCTGTTTTCACAGGCTGAGTCTCTTGAGAAGTAAACTGATCATCATGTAAAATCAGTGAAGTGCACCTATAAGGGCTGCAACTCACCGTTATTTTGATCATGGTTTAATCTGTTGATTATTTTATTTATTGATTAATTGATAATTAATCAATCAGATTTTCTGTTTACAATTATGTATGTCAAAGAAAAGTTGGCATTTTTGCAAAAAAAGTATTCGAATATCAAAATAATTGCTGATTATTTTTCAGTTGATCAACTAATTGATTAGTAATCATAATACAATACAATAAATACAATAATATACAATAAAACAATATAAATCGTAATGACAATATTGAAATGCATCAACTACCAACCTATATATATATATATATATATATACAGTGTATATATATATATATTCTTTGCAAAAGACATTGATGTGATTAGATCCTACAGGTAATGGGTTAGTGGCAGTTCTTCAGGAGGAGAAAATAATGAACTTGTGTTAACGGTCAGTCGTGATGTCCTTGCTCTCGTCCACATTAGAGCTTAGGCATGAAAATCCAGGCCCACAGGCGGGCGCGGTGACATCATCTTGGCACTGAGGTCCCCACGAGCCTGCGTGGCTCACTTGGCTCCGTCTAAAGCCCCTACTGGTCTGCGATTTGTTTTTATCAAGCCACAGCAGAATTAATGCAAAGTGACTCGGGCTGTGTGGTGGGCAGGGGGGCAGTGAACCGAGGCTGCACGGCTACACGTACATATGTGATGCACAAAATCACAGCCACAGACACAATATAGTCTACTGCACACATGCAAACAGTTTATATAATTTTCCATAATACACACAATCACACTTTAACATAATCAATCCAGGGTTATCCATCTTTCAGAGCCATGATGAAGAACATGGTCTTTTCTTAGGTTGCTTTTTTTTTATCCTGACTGCTGTGATTCAAATTAGGTGTGTCGTGATATGCCGGTATTGACTGTGATATTTAAAAATTAAATATTGACATAATGTTAATAGTACCCACATGATAATATGTAAATAATCTGCGTCTCTTAAATCATTTTATATACGGTTATGGTTACAGACTCTCTCCACCTCTACACTTGTATTTTGAGTGTAATTAATTTGCCAAAAAGGCGACAAAACACACAATAAAAGTTTAAGATGAATTTGACTGATAGCATTATTATTGTTACTATTATTATTGTTGTTATTATTTTCAAATCTTTGCTTGATATCGCGATACAATCTGGTATCACGCCAAAGCATGTATTAGACCCGCCTGTCCACCAGAGGATAGTATTGCCAGTTTTGTCTCACCGAGGCATGAATATTACACAAGTGTACGAAGGTGCAGTACCAGCAGGGGGCAACAAAACCACTCACTTAGGTTTAGGAAAAATATCATGGTTGGGCTTAAAATAAGTACGTAAACTAAGTAAAATACGTACAGAAACAACTTAACATGAGTACGGAAAACACATCACAAACGTCACTAAACGACATGTCGCAAACGCAGGGCCGGCTTAAGGCATAGGCCATATAGGTGGTCGCCTAGTGCACCACCTTCTGGGGAGCGCTGGTTGCCCTCTAAAGAAATTTATAAATTAAAAAAAAAACAAGCCGATGGACGCCCTTCCTCATTTTCTGCATTGAGGTAACAAATGAACAAATAAAGAAAGAAAGAAATAAATACACTTTTCGCCCCTGTAACTCTGTAGTAAAACTGACTAAACACTTTTATGCCAACAATATCAGGGACCAATGTTTCATTTATATTATAATAAATACAGTTATTTATGAAAATGAAAATCTTAATTTTTGTCTTTAAAACCATTGTGATGTCTGTGTTACAGTTTACGGACTTGGGTTCTAGGGGGTTGAACTTTAACCCTAAACCTAGAGCTAACCCTAGTGATGGCAGGGAGCGGGGGGTGTCTCCAAATCTAAATTTCACCTAGGGCACCGAAAGGGCTAGAGCCGGCACTGCGCAAACGTAACTAACATAACTTACAAAGCAAAACACCAGTCTGGAACACCGGTCTCCTGGTTGAAAGTCCTGTGTTTGTTGGACCCGTCCACCTCCCCTCCAGCCTTCCATAAGTAGTCTCGCTTTTTATTCTACGTCACAACACTAAGCGTAGCATATTTACGCGGATGCATTTACATTGCAGTAAGTACAGACTACACGGTGTATAAATGACTCGCCAAAAGCAAGAACGGCGTTCTTATTGCACGCTGTTGCCTTGCGCATGTCATTCATACGCCTTTTCATGTGACCGGGCTGCGCGATAATATCGTTATATCGTGACCTCTTCTGGCCACGATGATTGTGTGGTGATAATCTGATATCGTGACAGCCCTAATTCAAAGGGTAACATGCTTCGCTGGGCAGCCAGCTGTTCAGCAGAGATTTCCAAGTGTGCCTTTTCTCCGACACAGACAGAGGCCAGATGCAGAGCGTGGCGGGAAGACTATATCTGTACCAGCAAGTGTGAATGCTCCAGGCGGGGATGGGTGGCGACGTCTCCGTCTGAATATAAATTGGGTTTAATTCTGAAGGTGTCAAGCTAAAAGGTGAAAGTCTGAAGTTGCCTTGTTACACTTTGTATAAGTGCATGGAAACCAGGCACAACCCGGCGCTTTATTGTGTGTGGTGGGTCCTCTCCGGGAGCAGAGCAAATCATTTCCTGATGGCGGGGGGTAAAGACTTCTATAATCTCACCATCATGTTCAGAGAGTTGGCCTACGGCACCACAGTGTGTCCACATTTTGGAATCTCCTATCTGAGTGGTTTTTCATCATTTCCCCCGCCTACTGCCGTCAGGGAAGGTAAAACAGCTCGGGCGAAGGCAAACAAAATAAATAGCTTCACACCAAACTCGACTCTGGGTAATTGACAGTCTAAAAATGTTTTAATAACTATTGTTGTTTTGAGTCTGAATTGTTTACTCAAGGGGCTAATTTTATTTTTTCTATCACTACAGCGAAAGGACGTGCCACCCCTGGAGGGTAATAGGTTTTCAGTATTCATCAGCGGTTGTTAAAAGCAATTCGGTTGTGCCATTTTAGTGAATTATCAATTAATGCAAGACATTTGCAGTCATTTCAGTATTTCGGAGGATGACTAGTGTGTATGTAAGAGCAACAATGATGGATCCAAACCATCACTTTTCACTTGTTTGACTGGTTAGACCTTCTCTCAGGACTGTTGTGTAGCAGCTGTTAGGATGGGACAACTTTATGGTTCTTATACTGGTACATTAACTTTGCCCCAGGAGTGGCAGTATAGGGCCTTTAACGGAAATGTTTAAGAGCTATAGACCAAAAATATACAAATGACTTAACCTCACGCAGTCTACATCCTAAAGTATATTTACATTTCCTGCGGGGGCTTTTCACAGAAGACATCTTGACATGTCCCAGTAGGAAAAGCACAGGTGTAAATAATAACATTAATGATGGCTGATTTCCATTTAGCGGCTTCATTTTAAGTGTCCTGGAGGACGTTCTCAGATCTTTACTTAAAGCAGCAGTAGGCAAGATTGGAGAAAATATGATTTAAAAAAAAGTTATTTTTATAAAACGGTCACTATATCAGACAGGTAATTTGAAAAAAATCATGTGCCTCGGTGTCCTCCGGTGCTCCTAATGGCATCTGCAGGATTTCACAGACCGGATGGAAAACAACCAATCAGAGCTGAGCTGGAGTCTGCCATCTCTGAGCAGCTGTCAATCACTCACAAACTCTGATCAAACGGTCAAACTAGGCAACGCTGATCAAATATGAATCAATATTCTGTTACTGTAATGCCTATTTCTGGTCACAAATGTTTTAAGAAACATATTATGTCCGTCTAAAACATAGTGGAATAGAAATATAAAGTAGCATAAAATTAAAATACTCAACTAACAAGTACCTCTAGATTGTACTTATAGACTTGACTAAATTTAATTTAATTTCAAACTTCTTTTTCTAATCACATGCAATATTACTTCCTTTTCTGTTTTTTAGCTTACTTTACCTTTTTTATTTTACTTATCTTATTTACTCATTTTACTAAATGTATCTTACTTAATTGTTATTCTTTCAGGCACTGGTGCTAGAAATAGTACTTTTTATTTTATACACTTGAACTTGTTGTAATTTTGTTGTATTTTTGAGCAATCTCTGGCACAAGAATTTCCTTCTGGATAAATAAAGTTCTATCTTATCTTATCTTATCTTATCTTATCTTATCTTATCTTAAATGTACTTAGTTACATTTCACCACCAGTCCTGGTAATGTGCATGTTGGCTCGCTGTCATGGTTTGCTGGGATGGAGCCATCGTTAGTGTTATTAGTAACTGTGCTTTTCCTACTAGGACAAGTCAACATGTCTGCTGTGAAAAAGGCCTATTGTGCTGACTATTCTACAGAAAATGCAAGAACAAACTGCTTATTGAAAGTGTGAGTTTTCTCCTGCAAACATGCATGATTTAGTTTTAAAGACACTTTGTGTAACTGCATTTGGTTGCACATAGCTATCCAAAACATCAACAGTAAATGCGTTTTTTTGAGTTGCTTTGTATGTTAAAACACAGACAATAAAATCATTCAGAGAAAAAATCCACGCAGAAGAGATATAAAAACCATCAGCGTACCAAGATGTCAAGCATCCACACCTCCCACATTTAAGGCTTTGTCATCTGTTAAGTCTGACGGCTTTTTTTAAAAATAATTGCCAAGGTCTCACATTGTTCAGTGCTGGCACTTTTTCTTGACTGGAAAAATTTGTTTTGACATCGCAGTCACGCTTATTGTAGCTGTCTTCATGTCCACACAGAGGGGGGTTACAAAGGTCTTTGTGGGAAATAACTCATTGAAGCAACGGTGAATGACGCAGGTTAAAGTGACATTGGGTACAGAAAAATAATAATAGCATTTAAAATGAGAGGGTGGATTTGTCCTTTGTGAATTTGTGACTTTGAGGACCAAATGTTGAAATGTTTTGATTTTGTTTGTTTTTTTTATCATTTTGATAAAGCACAAATCGACAAAAAGAGCAATAATGAAAATCCCACGAGGCCATTGGTGGTGCGCCCACTCTCCCTGAGCACAACAGGTCGCAAATGTAGCCCGACACCAACGGGTAGAATAAACTGGCCTGAGCAACTGTAACGACTTTAGTGTTCTTGAACTCTGGCATCTTGTGTCACGCTGAGGAAGGGGCAATCGCAGTGCCTCCGTAGCCCGTTGTCAGGCTGCATCCACGAGACCGCGGTGAGGTGAAGAGACAGGCAACACGCCAGCGGAGCGTCCCCGGCCACATGACTCAGCCTGTCCTTACGCGTTAGCCCCGGCTCAGTCAGGGCCATGAGGGAACAAGGCCGTCGGTATTGAGTCACTGACACACTGGACAGTCCCCAGATCAAGCATGATGATGGGGAGGAAAGTGGAGGATGCATGTTGCCATGTTCTTCCCAAGGAGTGCTAGCACAAGGTGTGCATGGGTGCATACATGCAGATCTACTATAATGCAAGGTGATGAATTTGTGCATCTGTCCTCCATTGTGTGTATTCATCCCGCCTGCAACACAAGCTACATCAGTTCACAATATTAGACTTTGACCACAAATTAAAGGTGCCCTGTGGAATTTTCTTGTAAACAAACAAAAGTTGTGTTTACATTCAGTGTCACTCACGACAACGCATTGTGTGTCTCCTCGAGCTATAACAAATGCGATGAAAGCATTTCCTTCCTTATAAAACATCTGCAAAACTAGATTTTTTAAAGTATTTAAGTGTTGTATTGTTTACATCCGTGTTTACTAGTTTACAGTCTTCCTTTGCCCTGCCGTTGTTGGCACATTGCTGCATATCTTACTGCCACCTGTAGATCAGTGGGATAGCGTGAAACCATTGGAGTGTGTACCCTCCCTGTCAGGCTGTTCTCATACGCCGTTCATAGCTATACCTACGGAAAGTTATGCACTGTAATTCATATATATCCCACAAAATCAATTTGTATGTAATCCACACAACGTGAACCAGGAAGTATAAAGAGCTGTGTAGGTAGGGTGAAAAAAAACGCTGGACTTTCTCCCAAGACACCGGTATTCATGTCCCGTATGAAACCAGAAGTCAACGTTGAATTATTTGTCACATAATTTCCATACTTAAGTTATGCCACTTCCGTAGTTATTTTAACCCAAACCACGATCGTTTCCTAAACCTATAACCAAGTCGTTTTGTTGCCTAAACCTAACTAAGACGGAAGTTTATTTGAGAAAAGACTGCAAGCATGAGAACGCTCAAAAAATTAGGAATAACTTTTCGAAAGGTATTATACGAACTGTTGTATGACGATATGTTGCACTATTAGAGGTAAAAAAAAAAAACTCCACAGGGAACCTTTAATGCCCTTTTTGCTTTAATCAAACAATTTCTTGAATCTTGAAGACATCAGAGTAGAAGCACTCCTCGGTCTTTGTGGTAATTGCATATAGGTGCCTTCAGGTGTACTTCAGGTGTACTGTACTTATTAAATCTTGTGAAGGGCTCATTGCATGGGTGGAATATGATCTCAAAAAAGTACAAAATGCAAGTCTCCTTCAAAAATAATCCAATGCACACTGTAGAGTTTGGACAATGACCTTGATGAAGACCTATGTCGGTCGAAATGTGTTGGTCATTTTCAACACTTATTGACATTAATTTTATCCAAACTCTGCAGTGTGCCTTGGATTATTTTTGAAGGAGACTTGCATTATGTACTTTTGTATTTGAGATCATATTCTCCCCCATGCAATGAACCCTTCACAAGACTGAATCATTTCTTGAACCAGTTGCTTTTCTCATGCTCTAAGGTTGACAAGCAACATTGGAAAATTGATGTGAAATTGGTTTATAATACAGCCTGCGAATTACACGTATTTTATTGTTTATTGTAGCTACATTATTATATAAAAGCTGGTCAGGGTGCTCCACTTTAACTACTATAATATATCTATAGCAGTTTCTGTTAGATGGACACCAGATCATCTGCTGGGAAAACCTTACCTAATAACTGCCATGAGCAAAGAGCAAAATTGTTTGTTGTACTGCATCCGTCATTATAAGGAACAGTAAGTCAAAAGAATATACAGTTAGCTGGGATAAGTCCGCTCTTGAACATTAGATTTACTGGCAGTAAATAAAAAAAAAAAAAAACACTGCACCAAGAGAGCTTATCGTGAATACATATCTCCCCTCTGGCTTTGCTGACCATCGTGCCATAAAGCTGGGACAGCTGATGAGAGAGCAGCAGAAACTGATGAGAGCATTGTGCTTTTCACAATACAAGCAAGATTTAAGGTCTCACAAAGATCAATCACTACCTGCTTTCTCCTCGTAATCATGCCGTTTATTGTATTCACTGAGATTTTGAGGGCATACTATAGGTTTCCATGTTAACAGAGCCCTCCTTATGCAGCCGTGACAGGGTTGTTGACATGATGTTATATAAAAGGAAAGTTGAAAATTTGAAAATAATAATTCTGACATATTTTGTTTATTATGGTCAGAAAACATTTCAGAGAGGCACTAGAAGTGTGCTGTGTTTCAAAATTGAAGCCTGAAGGATGAGTTCAGCTAGTACACATAACACCTCCTGTTTATTTTTAGCAATCAACGTGATGTATACAAGCTTGCGGTGAGATAACAGGTCTGAAAAGGATGGCTGAGCAGCTGGAAATGTTCTGTTCAACGTCAGTAGTTATTGACAGCCACAGTGTTGATTAGACGCTGCCAGCGCCGTGGCTTTAGGGATGGCGATGTCAATCAATCAATCGGCCTGTTGGTGCACCACTTTGGTCCAGATTGAAATATCTCAACAACTACTTGAAGGATTGCCATAAAGTTTTGTACTGACATTCAATGTTCCCAGAAGATGAATCCTAATGACTGCGATCCCCTGACTTTTCCTCGAACGCCAACATGAGCGTCGTATTTGTGATTTTGAGTGAAATGTCAACTATTGGATGGATTATCGTGGAATTTGGTACACACATTCATGTCCTCCTGAGGTTGAATTGTAATAACTTGATTGATGATCCCTTTACTTTTCATCTAAAATTTCAATTCCTCCAATACTTTGGTTTCTTACTAAATATCTGCAAATCTAAAAACAATCCTACACTGGTGGACTCAGGAGGATGCTCCCATGTTCAAAAGAACCGCAGCAAAATTGCCCACTTGGATGCCTCTATGGTAGATAAAACGTGATAAAGTGACCTTTAGGGTGCCCTTCCAGTGGAGAAAATGTGATGAAGTGCCCACTAGGGTGCCCTTCCAGTGGAGAAAATGTGATGAAGTGCCCACTAGGATGCCCTTCTAGTAGAGAAAATGTGATAAAGTGACCTTTAGGGTGCCCTTCCACTGGAGAAAATGTGATGAAGTGCCCTCTAGGGTGCCCCTATTGTTGATAAAACATGGTAAAGTGCCCTAGGGCACCCTTAAAACAGAGAAAACATGCCATGCAGTGCCATATAGGCTGCCCTACACGCTAGAAAAGTTTCTGCATGCCCCCTGCCCCTCAGACAGCCTGAGTCCGACATTGCATTCCTATCAGCCCCAGCTGTACTTTGTGTTTAGTGCTAATTACGACTTAGCCTAAACTAAAGCAGTGAACATGGTAAATATTATACCTAGAGTGACCAGATCCCAACAAATCAAATGTGGGACAAAGAGTATGTTTTTGTGGGACAATGTGGGACATGTTACCGAGGCTAAGAGGTGGTCTACAATTTTGATATAATGTCTATCTAGCTTAAAAAATAAACATTTCTATTCTGCCACTTTCCTTATAACATCTCTATGCTTTGCCCGAATGCATCCATTGATCAGCACATCTCTTTTTGATCCGTGTATGTACTGTGTCGCTCTCTGAGAATCGCCTTCCAAAGCGTCTGTCCTGCAGTGGTTTGACTCTTGAAAACGAGAGCCAATGAAAAAGTGGGACATCGTCTCAATATGTGGGACAACAACATCTGGGATAATGCTGTGCAGTCCCTCGTAAAGTGGGACACCTGATTATACCTGCTAAACATCAGCATGTTAGCATTATCATTGTATCATGTTAGCAAAGCTCAGTCTCACAGAGATGCTAGGATGGCTGTAGACTCTTAGTTTCCTCCAGGTTCTCCAGTGTGTGTGCTTGCTGTTTGCGCCATGCCAAAAGTATTAAAATAACTGGACATTAGTGACTATTTGTGCTGCCAAGTAGAGACTTTTCGGGTTCAAATCTAAGAAAACCTCTTCATAGGTGCTCGCCCACACAAGTAAAACCATTTGTGCATGTAAGTGTGTGCAGGCTGTTGGGAGGAAGTGTACGCTGCATGAGCAAGAAGGGCTATTTAAGCTTGACAATTAAAGCATCTACCTCTACTTTGGATCTCCCCCTGGTGTGGTAAGTGGGGATGCTAAAGATAACAACACCAAGGGCTCATTAACGTCACTTCTCTCTCCAAGCCTAGCATTCGCCTGTCTCATTGAGACTAAAGACACATGCAGGGAAACACACTCGCACGCTGACCTAAACATGCACACACATGGCGCCGCAACACGCACAGGCACTCTGCAGTCGCCTGATAAGCCTCACGCCTCACCAATTGGCCCCTGCAAATGTCAAACTGATCCATCTCAGTTTACTGATAGGGAGTAGGCGGGAGTGAATGAATCAAAATTTCTTCCAGTTTCGTTTGCCGGAGATTACCTAAATTAAAACAACTCCCGCTGTAGAGACATAATCTTTCAAATCCTTCTACTTATACACAATGAAAAGAGGTACAGTAGAAAATCTCAAAATATCCCCCATAGCCGAAGCTTACGTCAACAAAAAGCAGCTTACAGCACTTCTCAGGGGAATACTTATCTTCAAACCCTGGACCTGAATAACGTCGAGATGAAATGTGAGTCAAGGGTTCAAGCGTCGCGTACAGTCCAGATGCTGTTTCATCACATATTAAAACACCGGCCGCAGAGTGTCCTGTTGGGTAGGTTGTTCAGCTAAAGTCACCATCAAAACCAAACAACCGCGAGCAAGGAGGGGTTTCTGTCGCTTACACGAGCACAATAGCTTTGAGTAGGGATCACCCAGTTTTGCAGGATGAGGCAAAGACAATGCCTGCCAAGAGAGTTTCTCTACGTTTTACGCAGAGGCTTCCACAGACGGTTTGGGGCTTACCCTTGTTTGCTGCGTGACCTCGATAAATAGCTCCAAAAAAGGATGGGTGGTTGGCCAAATAGGGGGCTTCATTTTACATGCAATAGGATGCAATAACATGCATCTAACATGATGGCATGACTAAAATCCTTTGAATGAATCAGGTGACTCTCTTCACCATTTTAAAATGATAAATACTGTTGAACTTCTAAGCGGTTTTATATAAGAATGGCGTTTGTCGGTGCGTTTGTGTGTCTCCCCGAGGACTTTGGGAAAAGTACAGATGTTGCAGACACTCGGGCAATGTTCAGTTCCAATGGTTTCAGCAGTGAAAGCTGTTTCTCGCAGACCGGGGGCGTTTGTCTTTGACATTGTGACATGAAGTCTCTAATTTGACGATGTGCTCATACACCCTGAAAGGAGGAAGCAGCCTCTGCTAGTGCTCAGCTGGCCTCTGGCTCGGGTGACCTCTGCTTAGGCACGGACCCTCAGTCTTAATTGTGTCTGGAGGAATTGTGCTGTCTTAAGACAAGCTTAAGTTTAGACTAGGGGGCTTCCTGGCCTTCACTGCACAGAGCAGTTAAACAGACAACAGGATGCTCTACAGTGTGGCAATCTTGTCTCGCCATTTTAAAGGGGACCTATTATGCTTTTGTGCTTTTTCCCTTCTCTTTGGTGTGGCATATAGTTTTTTGTGCATGTAAAAGGTCTGCAAAGTTACAAAGCCCGAAGGGAGTTGCTCTCCCTAACAGAAACACTGCTCCTGAACTGCCTGAAACACTTTGATTGAAGTCCCGCCTTTTCATCTGCAACGTGGTGATGTCACCAAGTAACACATTTTGCCTAGCGGCTAGTTTGGCACGCCCTCAAACAAAGCTAGTTTGAACGTAGCTGGAGCAGAGTCCAAAGAGTTCGGTTTGGTTGACCAATCACAACAGGGTGGGCCAGCTGACCAATCAGAGCAGACTGGGCTTTTTCGGGAGGGGGCGGAGATCAAACAGAGCGTTTCATACACAGGTGCTGCAGCACAGCCGGTATGAGGAAGAATAAAGTGGTTTTTGAACATTAAATCATGTAAATATGCACCTGAAAATAAGCATAATAGGCCCCCTTTAATCAACTGTACACCAATTTACAGCTCACAACAAAATGCTGAATTTAATTGAGCTTGGGAGGTACAACTGCACAGCTTCTGCGAACGAGTAAATGTGCATTTTAACAAGTTTTCCTTACAGTTCTTGACACCCTCAAAACTTAAGTTCTGCAACTCTTAACTTCAAACTAAATGAGAGACAGCTTCGGACCCCAGATGGCCCATGTCAAAGGCGAACTATGTCCAAAGAATTTCACAATATCAAAG
Organism: Sebastiscus albofasciatus; assembly: GCA_916701655.1. Taxonomy (NCBI): domain Eukaryota; kingdom Metazoa; phylum Chordata; class Actinopteri; order Perciformes; family Sebastidae; genus Sebastiscus; species Sebastiscus albofasciatus. Next base: position 80,462 of record CAKAOI010032566.1, read on the forward strand.
TGAGCTTTTAGGAAGAAATATATTGCTTTTTACAGTTTATGCCCGGAAGCTTATTCCCTGTCTCCGACACTTGTGTCACAGTAGGAACACAGCCTAATTTGCCCTCGATTACTTCCCGACACTGATCTAAGCTTTGTCATGATACGTTCTAACACCCGTCCCCTGACTTTTTAACCGTTAAATCTCAGCGTCTCCACACACATTAGAGGAAAACACACACATCTCCCCTTTGATTGTGAGGCACAATCATCTCCCGCGCTTCATTTGGCATTTAACACAGCTGTGATTTCTTCTCCCCTCTCCCTCAGTGATCATCTCTGCGTTGATTGCCTCTCGCCACGCCGGCGTGGCTCTCTCGTGTGTAACATTTGCAGGACTAAAGGCTGGTTTCGCTGGAAAATCCGAGCTGATCAAAAATAAATTAGGTGACATTAACCACATAATGGGTGAGGAAATGCAAAAAAGGGACATTTTTAATGAAAAATCATGGACATTAAAAGTGAACGCAATATATGTTCCTTAAGCCCACACCTGTTTAAACTTTGTTTAAAGTCACTGTATTTGTCTTTTTATCATTTGCGGAAACATACAGAACATTTTAACAGGTGTTGCATGCATGAATTAAATAAATCTTTACAATTCAGCACATTACGTGATATAATTGTACAACTAACAGCTATATTCTTTAATAGACACACAATATGGTGTATGTACACTACTTTGTGTTCAGACATCGAGATTCAATATCGAAATTTACAGTTTATACACTAACAATATGCCAAATATAATGCGCTGATATGACATGATTTTCCAAATCATCACACTGAGACACAATACAGCTTGTGACACTGCCATTCAAAAACAAACATAATCTCCTTTTGGCGTCCGATATTTGACACATTAGCATTTCTCGGGACGGAATACATATCCTCAGTCATCGAAGCACAACATCTTATCGTACAGACAGCATGATAAGTTTAACATAAATAAAAAATAAACAGCACATTTACAAACACTGCAGTCGCCACGACTGTTAGATTTCCAGACTTGAAATTTGAAATGACAGCTCAAAAAATGATGGTGAGGCTTCTTCACTGTCAAAATTGTTGCTGCACCTCGGCCTGACACATGACATGACTGTCACCGTTTCGTCGCTCGCGTCCATCAGAATAGCGGCGTAGGCACCCTGTATACAATGGAACATGTGGATGAGGAGGTAGACAGTTACAGATAACCACAGATCCAAAGTCACCGTGTCAATGCTGACCTTAAACATCTGTAAATCGGACTGTGGATCAGTGGCTATGGGCAACATTAACCTTACTGCGAGAGCCATGTGAAAGTCAGGAAGTGAATGTCTTCTGGCTGTGACCTTTCACCTCTGAGCCCGCGTGCCGTCCAGGCTTCCTTCAGTCGGCATAGAGGATGAACCCTGAGAAGGTGCTGTATTTGTTGCTGTTGCCCCCGTGGGCCTTGCCCCCGTCCAATTTTATGAAAACTTCATCGCCCGCATCCAAATGAAGGATGACACTGTTGCTGGCGTAGTCATAACTCTGGTCCTGGTCCTGGGCTATGGCGCTGGCCCTGACCTGGAATATGACACGCACACACAGACAAGGAGAGAGTAAGTGAAGAAATGTAAACAGCAGAATGCAGAGGAAAAGATATACAATATATTAACATATTAGCAAAATGCTTTCACTCATAATAAGGACAAAGGATAATATTAAGATGACATTACTGATGATATTGAAACAAATGCTTCATTTGATGCACGCAAACATTAAATGACTTGTTGCATTAGACCACATTTATTTTCCATAAATATCTTATTTTTAAGAAAAGCATATTAGCAAGAGCCGAATTGGAGAGTTTGTGTAAAGTGTGTCCCCTGTGGTGAATATCTTGTTTTTTCCCTCATGACTCAACTGAAAGGGTCAGGCTTGAGTCAGTCTGCCTCTGAGGGAGGATGGCAGCGCGTACTATCCTTTTTTTGCCTCGTGTTTCTACTCTTACATGCACCTTCTCCTGGGTGGAGCACTGATAATGCCATGTTTATCCCTAAAATATGAGTGTCATCGTGTCAAGGCAGGGTAATTACCGAGGGTGTTACATCTGGAGCATAACGCCCAAATCTCTTCTGCACGTCTGTGTGAAAAGTTGCTTTGCATATATACAGTTATATCCCCTCTAAGCTTTAGCTAATGTATAATGATCTGGGTTGCCAGGTTGGCTGTTACGCTGCAACCTCACCAGACCTAACCATAAAAAGTCTAATCCTTGCTTCAAGCAGATTCTGGCGACAGGTTCTGAACTAGAACCAAAATAGGAACGTGAATTTCTAATTAGTGCCGATGCAGAACAAAAGTGTATGTCAAGAGGCTACAGATGACAGCATGATGATGGATTTTTGAGACATGAGGGCAACACAGCCTGAACTCCTTTCCCTCCCTGTGCCCACCCTCAGCTCTACTGCAGCAGCATGATGTCCACCACTGGCTGAAAATTTCATTTACAGTAATATTGAGTCGGAAACGCAAAAAAAATTGTCTAACTTATATCAGTAATATTGTAATTTTAACCAGGGACGTGTATAGTATAGTAACAAAACTGGCCCAACATCACTTTGCCCCTCCTGGACCAAATAAATACATAATTAATGAGCTGATATAGACTCTTTATGTGTGAATAAACAAAAAGTAAATAACATCATTATGTAGGTGATGTAACCAGCGGGTATAGTTGAGTTGCATTTGTTTGTCCAAAGCCAAGTTTACATGACTCATTAGCCACATAGAGACTGTATATGTGTTTGTGTTTTATAACTATTAACATCAACCTTGTGTGTGTTAGGATTTGGCAACATTTTCAGTGACACTTTAATTTATTTAGAAGAGGAGGTGCAAATACTAAGGAAGCTATTTATTAATGGTTTCATTAGATATCTTGGAGCTCAGAGTTGCTTAAGACAGAGAGACTGTAATAGATTCATTTTCGAATGAAATGTAGCTTTATATATATATATATATATATATGAAACGTCATATCTGGTGTTGCACAGTATTTACAGTGTCATTGCCCTCTAAAGAAAGCTGTAGGAGGCATCTTAAGGAAATCTCTGCAAAGCAATAGTCAGACAACAGGTGAATCATTCTGATTAAAATATCTAGCAACCAGTTCTTACACACTGTCTCCAGTAAGTAGCCTATACTTGTTTCTTTTTCTTTTGTTGAAGTTAAATATTAGCAGGTTTTATGGACTGCAAATCTTATACTCACTTTAATATCACCCTTTTATTAACTTGCCCATTTTTTTAGTTGAATTTGCATTTCTATGCATTTTTTAGACTTTATTATTTTTGTTTTATAAGTGAAGTATGCAATCTAATGCAATCGATGTGGTGTTGTTGTCTTGGATTGCAGTGCAAGGTATTTTATTCCTTAGGGACAAAATAAGCCAAAAACCTTACACAGTTCAATATGACAGCAAAAATGTGTTTAATGTGGTGTATCTCTAGTAAGACACCAAGAACCACAGCCACAGAGTTGAACCCACAGTTCTATGAAACAGTTTCCACAATAACTGATCTCTATTAGCTTCACAAATATG
>CAKAOI010032574.1:4808-21181 GCA_916701655.1 Sebastiscus albofasciatus
TCTCATCTCCGTGGTCAAATGGGCCGACGCTACAACTGTAGAGCACCCAGATACTGACATTTCTGTTAAATGCATTCAAACGGCCCCGATGGAGCTGAACATGGATGAATAAAGAGAACGGAGCTGACGGGAGAGCTAGAGACGGACTTGGAGAAGTTAGAGGAAGTAGACATGTGTGACTACGTCCGGTTTTCAAAATAAGGTGTTAACAAAGGGAACTGTCTATACAAAATACATAATGGAAATAAGATTGATTGGATTATATTCACCAGAATTATAAAACATTACATATCCCTTTTACTGTATGTGTTCTAAGAAGCACCTTGGAGTATAACATTGAATGAGAAGACACGTAGCAGCTGACTTGTGGTCTAACTATATGTTCCCAAGTGGAATGGAAACATGGAAGAAATAGTGTAACCTCCCCATAGCCACCAGCTTGATGTGCTCCTCCTTCCCGTCTGAACGGACTCCTCTGCTGAGTGCACGGCTCCCCTGCAGGCCGACAGGACGACCTTGACTGGCCGACAGACTAAAACCACCACAGCTCTCTTTCTCCCTTGTTCTGTTGGGCTCAGAGCATGAAAAACACATTTACAGCCGTCCCGTGGGACACACAGTGTCCAAACAAACACTAAACACTTCTTGTCCCCTACACCGGGCTCCTGGAGGCATGAAGGGCAAGTGCCTACAGATTTCTGCTGTAGTGTGTACGGGCAAAAAACAATACATCACTATTCAACGTCAAAGGAAGGCTTATACTGTATATGACAGGTTGCCATACATTTGTGCTTTGTTGAATGTCTTTGTGTGTTAGGCTCACATCAATAACTTACATGCAGTGATGGGATGGTATATTGTACCAAATACTCATTTGGATTTAGAGCTGCTCGATTATGGCAAAAATCATAATCACTATTATTTTGGTAAATATTGAGATCAAGATAATTTAACCTCTTAAGCCCTAGAGGTGCTGGAAGGTGTGGTTCGTCTAGACAGACATACCCAAAATAAATCAAGAATAGCTCCACAACTAGCAGGTCTATATGCATGATCTTGGTCTCTATGGAGAGGTAAGACCTCAGAGAAGTCATTCTGAGTGTCAGTAACATTGTGGCTGTTCCTATGCCGGAGTAAATGTGATGAACCAAAGGAAAAATGTACATTTTTAATCCTCACCTAAAATGTTTTCTAGATCAGACAGTGGATAAAACCATTATAGCAGTGATGTCATTCACAGAGATGCCACTGACTTCATACAGCAACTCCTTGACTACAACTGTGCCAGAGCAGATATAAATAACACAAAGCACATAGATTCTATAAAGGTTTTAGTAAGGATAGGACCAGGAGGACTCTCCATTTGGCCACTTGGATACCCAAAGTGTGCCAAATGGGTTTTCTACCTCTTGAAAGGGAATCTGGCTCTAAACTACTACTGATATCCACTACAGGAGGCTATGTGACCACAATGGAGCCTTTGACCATGACATTTACGTTGTGCATCATCACATTCTACCGTTGTGCACAGTATACAATTTAAAAAAACAGCTAAATTGTATAATTTTGACTCCAAATGGAGTAGTTTTATTATAATAATGAAATAAGATCAAGTAAAACTTGGATAATAACAAATAACATCAATAACAATGTAAAAAAGATAACAAAAAAGAATCCAAAGTCAAGTACATTCAATATAAAAACGGTCAAAAATATTATAAAGTAAAAATACAATTTCTCGTTTGTTGATTTTGTAACTAAAATATTGAAATCATTGTTTAATAAAACAAACATTGTTTGGAAAAAATACACTTGGAGTGTTGTTTTAGTAGCGTTAAGGCTTCGTCTTAAAGAAACTATTCAGAAAATAAGACCACCACAGCATTTTATGGAGTTTTTGAAGGCAGTGTTTTAACACACAGCTCAGACGAGCCCGGTACCGGGTATTTTAAAGGTTTGTGACGTGTTTTCCATACTAATGTTACATTGTTTACGTACGTATTTTACGTGGTTTACATCCTTATTTTTAGATCAGTTGTGATGTTTTTCCTAAACCTAACTAACTGCGGCTGTTTCGCTGCAACGACGTGGCTTTATGTGACACGCTAAAAGCTTAAAATGCGTTAGCATGAGTCATGACACTTTGAATATCCTTAAGATGTCGTTCTATTTATATACTGTACCTTCGCAAGAGATCAGGTTGAACTGACAGACCAACATCACCATCCTTTGGTCAACAATTAGTGACTTAAAGCTACAAAATATAAACATAGGTCCTCCTGAAAGGGAGGAGAGGTCTGCTTTATAAATGAAACATAATAAATGTACAGTACAACCTATCAGCATGTTGGCCTAGTTTCCCCTCTACATGTGTTGTGGGGGGTCTTCAGCACCCCGAGGGGGTCTGATGTGGTCATGTGACTCAATGTAAGCATTTCCATATAGCATGAACATCTCCACATATCTGTCTTTGTCTGCTGTCAAAACACGGTTGCGTTAAACCGCCGCATCTCTGTTTTCACACAATCTGACAAGAGAAGTCTCCCCGAGGCAAATCATCTGAATTATTCATATTTTGTTTATTCTGGAAACTGTTCAATTATATTTCCTGTAAGTATCATTAAGGTTTAAATGCTATTTCACAATGCCAGGGATTTAATAGTGTTGCCTATTGACTGACAAAACAATCTGATTATATTTACTTCCCTTGCTTTCTTTACGATTTTTTTGGAAATAAAATTACAGTTAATATATTTACCAGCACGCCCTCTCTACTTTTTACTATAGACCCTTTGTTTTACAGTCCATGATCATCTTCTCTCATCACGTCACGGTGTTAGCTGGAGGCAAAACAAAGGAAGGACTGGAGGCAAACACGATGCACATGAGAGTTAAGTTACACATCTACAATGTCATCTTGCTGTGTAGTTGGGTGCCAGAATCGACATCGCATACATTTCAGATCTAGCTACAAATCGGCGAAGCGATTCAGAGGATGGCGAGAAAATGTTGCTATAAACTATTAGCAACCTTTTCTCTCCATCTCCGAAACGCTTCGGCGACATTGTACGACTCTCTTTGTGACTGACTTTACTGAAGGATAGTTAACTATCGGCATCCAAAGATTTATACACCCTCACTTTGTCGGGAAACAGCTGCCTGCTGCGGCTGAAATTACGCTATGAGAGTGGCAAGAGTGAACCGGAACAGTAAAGTTGTGGGCCGACAGATAAACAATGAGCTGAAACTCATAAAGCTGCAGATCAGTTAGGTCAGGGGTCAGCAACCTGCGGCTCTTTAGCTCTTCTCCAGTGGCTCCCTGTGGATTTTTAAAAAGATTTGTGAAAATGATGACTGTTTTTTTGTTTACATTTTCAATTTTAGTTATCATTGCTTTGATCTACAGTATGGTACGACGGAGTATTAGGAAACACAACGATTCAAACAGATTGAGGAGATTGTGGCGTTGTTCAGTCCAGCCAAGAATCTCCTGACGAAGATCGTCAAAAAGATTCATGAAAATCTGCTCTGTTGAGACCAGGAACTTTGATTCCCGTCGTTTGTAATCAAACTCTTTTGTACAGTATGTGGAAAAATCAAAAACTTAAAAATCCATTAAAAGCCAGTTGAGGCAAAAAATCAGAGATTTTGAGAATAAAGTCATAATATTATAAAGTAGTAATTTTACGTGTTATTTTCTTTATTCTCATAAATTTGTGACTTCTTTCTCGTAATATTATGACTTTATTTCTCATAAAGTCATGACTTTATTTCTCATAAAGTCATGACTTTGTTTCTCATAAAGTCATGACTTTGTTTCTCATAAAGTCATGACTTTATTTTCGTAATATTACATCTTTTTTCTTGTGAAGTTATGACTTTATTCTCGTAATATCAGATTTGTTTTCCCTCGATGTGGCCCTAATGTAATATGAAATATAATTATTAATAGACTGTGTTACCTTCATCACAATGCTCAAATGTTTTGTGGCTCCAGACAGAATTTTTTTTGCTTATAAAATGTCTCTTTTGATAGTAAAGGTTGCCGAACCCTGAGTTAGGCCTATAGCCTCTTTAAATAATATGTTTAATCAATAATCATAGTTTTCTTCCACATGGTGATTTGTGATGCTGAAGCTGAGATAAGATGAATGTATGAATGTAGAGATGAACTCACCTCCATAATGTATTAGTCTAACCCCTGACCCACATTGACCCACATTGGGCCACATTGAGCAGCCCAGTCCTCTGCAGGCTCAACACAAACCCTCCAGCTCTCCATCTGAGCGCTGATTGGACGACGGGAACGCGCCGACGGGAACGCGCTCGGCCTGTGTTTCCAGGAGACTCTCCCACGTGCCCGCGCGTGCATCCTGTAAAATGTTCATAAGAAAGCTTCTTGAGCTCGTGCGCGTCAGAAATCTGTGTCGCGCGTGCCCGTGCCAGTGGAATGCGCGCCCCCGCTGCTGCAGCTTGATGCACTAATTGGAGTTGAGCTGCAGCTCTGAAGCTCTGATGTAGATGAGAACATGTAAATACTGGAAGCTTCTCTGCGACTATTTTGGAGTTTTTCGTTGTATTTGTCCCTCGGAGGGATGATGAAGAGGAGGAGGAGGATCACTCTGCAGACTGCATCATTTGATTTCCCCTTATGAGGATGAAAACTCGCCTTTTTACTTGGAACAACTTCATCTTTCCATGAGGAGCTGATGGGACACCGACTGATTCGTTATCTTTCTGCATTTTTCTGGATCTCTCTGTTGGTTTTTATTTATTCCTGCACATTTTGATTGAACTCCTTTCTGGAGCAGCCCAGAATAAACAACAACGAAGCCTCCTGTTCCACTAATATTATTTCATTTTTCTTAATTTGCTTTCTCAGTTTTTCTTTATTTGATTTAAAGAATGTGTTTTCGGTGTTGATCTGGAGGATTATAGCAGACTATAGTGGTATTGGAGGCTTTACATGTAGCTGCAGAAAGAGACTCTGTGTGTTTCTGAGGGATTCATCATCAGAGGCTTATATAACAAGAGCAGTCATGTATGCAGGACGCAAGAGGAGGAAACCAGTCCAGAGAGCGTAAGTGCATTTTATTATTACTTTATTATTATCAATTAAAATAAAAAAAGCCTTGTATTAAAATGTAAAATCCACCTGGAGAGCCTGGATTGTGATGTTTTTGTGATGCACGCTGCAAGGCAAAACATCTAATCGATTTAAAACATGCATTATATTCAATATTTCGTTTGCTTCTTTATGCAAATTAATTTTAATACACCTGCGAGGTGATTTAATATTAATATTTTCTTATAAGATGTTTAGTGAGGTGCTATAATGAAACATAACAAGGTGTAAATGTCCTGTGCGTAAAGGGTTGCTGCTTTAATGCGGATTACTGCAGGCCTGCAACCACAAGGCCTGCTTTTAACCTTCAACACTTCTCTCTTTCATTTTTATTTTTTGAGCTATATTTTTTTTAACAATCCTCTAAATAAACTAACACATTTTTTTTTATTTTCCAATATTATTATTTATTTTTTCAAAATGTCACCCAGTGAGTTGAGCCTCCTGCAGAGCGTTGCGCCATTTTCTGTCAAAACGCCCTTCAGAGGATCAGAGGCACCGTTTCATTCCTCTCTCTCTCTTCTCATGTTGTTTTCATTGGTTTAGGGGGATTTAATGATCCGTCGTTTCTTAATAAAATCATGCATTTGTTAGGTTTAATATGTTAGAAATCTTAATATGAAAAAAAAGCCCACATTCTTTTTTTTTTTTTTTTTATTAAATGTGCACTTTTAAGAATTTCCCAGTAAAATAACAGTAAAGAACTGGCAGCAGGGTTGCCTTTATGTTACTGTAACATTAACATTATTATACTGTAATGCTGAAATTTACAGCTTTGTTCTGTTAATGAAAAATACTGTTTTCTTTTTATTAATTTCACAGTATTTTACAGTTAATTAACTGTTTAAAGATACATTATATAGCTGTTTTTCCACCTTTCTTTTACATTATCTTACTGATTTGTTTTAATGCACTATTTATTTTTGACATACATTTTAATAAACATTATTTTTTGCCTAGATGAATAGACTTAGCAGGTTACAGACATAGGGATAGTCTCACTAAATACAATTAAAGGCACTTGCTAGGAAAAAGGCTATAATAGACTTGTTGTCTCTAGCTGGCTACAAGCACAGAATGAAACCAGAACAACATGTGAGTGAAGAACAATAAAGCTAATTCACTGATTTTATAATCATGTACAATGAACAAGCCTCACATGAGCAGATCAGGTCCCAGAATTCAACAAATACTGCATGAAACTGTTACTGATGAAACTTTAGACAGTTGATCAGCAGTAAAGTGCTGCAATAACGGGTTAATATTGCTGTAAATAAACAGCAAATGTTTACAGTGTGTAAAACACACACACATCTGATTAAATCCTCAGCAGTGATGGTGACATCATCCACATTAAAGATGATGTTATTATGATAAAGTGTGAGCAGCTGCAGTAACTGTAAAAGCTCCAAACTGTGCACAGTAATGAGGACATTATTGTCCTGCTGTTTAAAATGACTGCAGCTCCTCTATATGTGTTAATAGATGATGGAGCTGCTGCAGGTTTTGCTCTACTAATTCATAATAGCCATAAGTAATTCATAATGTTAATGTATGTTGACACTGTAAACATATTTAACAGTATTTAATCAGTTATTGTCCCAAAAATATCAATAAAACCTTATTTCAGCTTTATTATTAAGAAGAAATATTTTTAATATGTCAGAAATCATAATATGAAAAAAGCCCACATTCTTGTTTTTTTTTTTTATTTATTTAAATTAAATATACCCATTTTAAGGATGACTGTAAAACCCACACACGACTTCAGTTTTTCAGCATAAACATTTGATTAAATCCTCAGCAGTGATGATGACATCATCCACATTAAAGATGGCGTTGTTATAAACATTATCTGAGCAGCTGCAGTAACTGTAAAAGCTCCAAACTGTGCACAGTAATGAGGACATTATTGTCCTGCTGTTTAACTCCTCTATATGTGTTAATAGATGATGGTGCTGCTGCAGGTTTTGCTCTACTAAATCCACATTTTTTTAGCCATAAGTAATTCATAATGTTAATGTATGATGACACTATAAACATATTTAACAGTTTTGGATCAATTATTGTTCCATAAAACCTTATTTCAGCTTTACTATTTAGAAGAAATGTTTTTTTTATCATTTTATATTTTTGTATTGAAGTATTTCTGGTATTTTTAAGATAAGATAAAATAAGATATTCCTTTATTAGTCCCACAGTGGGGACATTTTCAGTGTACAGAAGCAAAGGGGATAGAGCAGAAATGAGAAGCATCAGTAAAAAACAATAAGCAAGATACAACACAGTAAAAAAAAAGTAAAACTAAATCAGACAGACATATAAAATATGAACAATTTAAATAGAATGAAATATAGAATAGGAATAATATATACAGTATTGACAATAAACAGACTATTAACACAATTGCACAAGTGGAAATATGTATTTTATAACCTAAAGTGAGTTTATGTAAGGATGAGATTTTTATTCATTAGCACATTCTTAGAGAACTATTGCACAGCTAAAAAACACTAAAGACAATCTGCCTCCACAGTACATGTTGTATTTTATGTTTTTGAAGAAATGTAAATTTCCCTTTCGAAATCTACTAATTACAACTTTTAATTGGAGCTTTATGATATTTATTCTGAGTTCAAATTGTTGTGCATCACTGTCACACATTTTCCCAAACTGTAGTTTGACACATCTTTGGAAGTCCTCGGCTAAATCATGCATTTGTTAGGTTTAATATGGTAGAAATCTTAGATGGAGCCATTTGAAAGGCTTTGACTTCACTGTAAAACCCACAAACGTCTTCAGTTTTTCAACATAAACATTTGATTAAATCCTCAGCAGTGATGATGACATCATCCAAATGAAAGATGGCGTTGTTATGAACGTTATCTGAGCAGCTGCAGTAACTGTAAAAGCTCCAAACTGTGCACAGTAATGAGGACATTATTGTCCTGCTGTTTAACTCCTCTATATGTGTTAATAGATGATGGTGCTGCTGCAGGTTTTGCTCTACTAATTCACCATTTTCTGCAGCGAGTGAAACATGTTACATACAGTGAGACCGTTTCCATTTAAAATGCTTTCATTTTTTTTATTTATAATTTTTAATACAATACATGACGGTGACCGCAGTGATACAACATAAAGCAAACAAACAGACAGAACAAACAAATAGCACTGCAGCTAAAGCACACTGACATCCATCAGTTTACAGTGTAAACAGACCTCCATCCATATTCATGTCCAGTGACAACATGTGTCAGTGTGAGTTAGGAACAGTCGTGGTACATGAAGTGTCTGCTACTGTCAGCTCATGTAGCTGCTGTATTGTTGATGTTTGTGTAAATAAATGTTTCCTTACATTAGTAATTTTAGTAAACAGCAAAGAAAACTGCTTACTTTTTATTTATATATATGTAAGTTTAAATTCTGTGAGTATTACTGTAGTTAATACGGTCAAAGTGTGATTTAGCCCTTATTCTCTTTCGTCATCAACACACTAAGCATCATCACTTAATCACAGTAGGGCTGCAGTTAATGATTATTTTCATTGTTGATTAATCTATTGATTATTTTCTCGATTAATTGATTAGTTTGGTCTTTAAAAATGTCTCCAAAAGCCCAACATGACGTCATCAAATGTCTTGTTTTGTCCACAACTCAAAGATATTCAGTTTACTGTCATAGAGGAGGAAAGAAACCAGAAAATATTCACATTTAAGAAGCTGGAATCAGAGAATTTAGACTTCTTTTTTTAAATTACTCAAACCGATTAATTGATTATCAAAATAGTTGCTGATAAATTTAATAGTTGACAACTAATCGAATAATCGTTGTAGCTCAAAATCACATTATATATTATTCTGGTTATTATTAACCACACCATCATGTTACTTTCACCTCATAACTTTGTCTTTAATTGCTCTTGTATAGTTTCTGGTTTTACTTCTGTTCTTATACTAGTTGTATATACCTTTTATTATTATATTTCCTTCTATTTATCTCTACTTGTACTGTACACACAATCAATCGCATAGCACTAAAGGTCCACATCTGTGTGTTGCCATGAAAATAAGTGAAAAGCAGTGTGTAGACTGTGTGGACCAGTGGAGCCAAAAGCTTTCTGGTTAGTGGCCCCCTTAACCTCTTAAGCCCTAGGATGCTGGAAGGTGTGGTTCTCCTAGACAGACATATCCAAAATAAATGAAGAATAGCTCCATAACTAGCAGGTCTATATGCTTGATGTTGGTCTCTATGGATAGGTAAGACCTCAGAGAAGTCATTCTTAGTGTCAGTAACATTGTGACTGTTACTATTCCTGAATAAACTGTGATGAACCAAAGGAAAAAGTTACATTTTTATCCTCACCTAAAATGTTTTCTAGATCAGACAGTGGATAATCATTATAGCAATGATGTAATGCACAGAGATGCCACTGACTTCATTCAGCAACTCCTTGACTACAACTGTGCCAAAGCAGATATAAATAACACAAAGCACATAGATTCTATAAAGGTTTTAGTCAGGATAGGACCAGGCGGACTCTCCATTTGGCCACTCGGATACCCAAAGTGTGCCAAATGGGGTTTTCTACCTCTTGAAAAGGAATCTGACTATAAACTACTACTGGTATCCACTACAGGAGGCGATGTGACCACAATGGAGCCTTTGGCCATGACATTTACGTTGTGCATCAACACATTCTACCGTTGTGCACAGTATAAAATCAATAAAGTTTGTAAAATAAATAAATGAAAAAATTATAATTTTGGAAACATATTTTCTCCCAGATTACGTTTCTTTTTTGAAGTATCACAAATATTTTTCTTATCATAGTTATAGCTAATCGTAATCTTGTTTGACCCAAAATGTCCTCCCAGAGAAGTCACATTTTAAACTAGTTTGAGGGGCTCTAAACGGGCTCTGAGTGAATGCCGATGATTTTGTTGTGACCTCCTTCTCCATTTCTCACGTCCGTCAGGGTGAAGCAGGCACCATCTGAAGGGGCCAAGTCCAACCCGTCCAAACGGCACCGAGACCGGTTGAACGGGGAGCTGGAGCGGTTGGCCAGCCTGCTGCCGTTCCCCGAGGAGGTCACCGCCAGTCTGGACAAACTGTCCATCCTCCGCCTGAGTGTCAGCTACCTGCGGGCCAAGAACTTCTTCTCTGGTAAATCTACTGCTTGGTATTTACTGTAACAGGAGTAGCTCATTTATCATCTCTAACATCATGCAATTGAATCTGAATTTGTTTTACCAACGAGTCGATTCTTTTGCGTAAGAACGGTCACATGGATGCATTGATCACGTCTGTCACATAAACCTGTTTCCAATTAGTGGGACAGTTTTGGGAAATCATCCTGTGTGCCGTGAAACTCCGAGAAGATCGATATCAAATTAATGAGCTACTGTATGTGTCCAGTAGAGAGAGAGAGAGAGAGAGAGAGAGAGAGGTCTGCAACATGGTTAGCCTAGCTTAACACAACGACTGAAAGCAGAGAGAAATACAATGCCTTAAAATCCAGCAAGAAATATTTCACACCAGATTGATTATTGAGGGTTAAACATCACTACTTTCAGCAAAGTCAGGTGGCCAGGAGGGACGGGAAGGGCTGGACGGCACATATGTTCTCTAGACACAGCAGAGATTACAGATAAAAAGCTGGAAATAATGACATTAAATGAGAGTGTGGATGGATATTATGAACAAAGGAGAAACAAACACTGACATGTGATGAATAAGTCAAGCTCTGCCGCGCTAGAAAAACTTCATGGGATCTTTAGTTTAATGAATGTTGACGAATAACGTGTTGTTTTACTTCGCAAAAACTTGAAAAGGCTTAAAATTCCAATAGCAGGTGATGCTGTAAATACTCTAATCTATCTTAGAATATGAATAGTAAAGGAACAGGAACATGTTTGCTTGAGTGAAAGGACCTTTAAAGAGAGTCAAACACTGTTCTAACTCTGAATTAAATGCCAGCTGACTCTTGGATGGATAGGTGGATATTTTCCCCTTCTTCTAAACTTTAAACTAGCCTTGACCTGAACCGATCTCTCAACCGAACACACAGGGATCAAACTTTGGTTAAATAACTTCCGTGTTTTTCAGCCTGGACCCTATTGTCCCATGTTTTTGTGTCTAACTGACTAATAGTGACAACAATTTCTGAAATTGATCCAGTATTGAGGGAGAACGCTGTAGACGGCAGACGCTAAACGAGCTGCATCCTATTGGGGCAAGTTGGCACCGTCCTTTACGTCCACTAAAAGTGCTTGTTTTTGCCATGACAGGCTCTGATTGTTAACATAAGTGTCTGACAATATTATGGAAAGAGCCTCGCTCAAGGAGAAGTCTCGTTCTGAAATCTGGCGAGGTGACGTGTTGCCGGAAGACAACGGTGGTATAGTGGAATACATCCATGGTGGAAACGGCAGAGTTTGTTGTGTTGGAGTACAGAAAGCGTAGCTTAGTGTTACCTAAAAGATCTTCAATGTCACAGCTGAATATTTAGATGATTTCCACAACGTGGATGAGGTCTTTG
The DNA here is from genome assembly GCA_916701655.1 of Sebastiscus albofasciatus. Lineage (NCBI taxonomy): Eukaryota > Metazoa > Chordata > Actinopteri > Perciformes > Sebastidae > Sebastiscus > Sebastiscus albofasciatus. The sequence goes on from CAKAOI010032574.1 coordinate 16,475, forward strand.
AATTCGATGGCCGCCCGTATTTATTAGAGCCAGAGTATTCGGATTTCACAACGAGACTTCTCCTTGAGCGGGACTTGGACACAATAACAAACAGACCAGATCAAGAGAAAGGTCAGAAAAAAGTTTTATTTCTCTGTAGGGTCCTTTCTATAATGTGGTCAGACACTTATAATAACAATCTGAGCCTGTCAGCGGCAAAAACATGAACTTTTAGTGAACGTAACGTTACTCTGACGCTGCTCACGTTTCACGTCTGTAGGTTACGGCGTTCTCCCTCAATACTGAACCAATTTCAACTATTAGTCACAAAAACATGTCCAGGTTGAAAACTACAAAAGTTATCCTTTAATTTATCAAATGAAGATTTCTCTTTGAAGGGTTCTCTTTCAGCAATATTGATGCCAACAATCCCAGCAGCTCTTTGGCAGAGTTGTGTGCTTTGAGCAGTAACTCTAACAGGAGGTTAACAGTTTAAAGTGGCGACTGCTCCTAAACACCCTCAGTTATTGCTTTGGTCCCTCCGACTGTTACCAGAGTGTCACAACAGCCGAGTCGCTCGCTCTGTATTTGTGCTGGATGTGTTTCCCCACATCTCACGGCTCATCTCATCACCCAGAGATGTGGAGATCACCACAGCAAGAGAAGAGCCACCAGCCACCGCCTTATTCATCCCAGTGAAAGGCTCTCAATATTTCATTGAGACCCATGCCTATATGCATGTGTGTGTGTGTGTGTGTGTGTGTGTGTGTGTGTGTGCTACATCACGTATTGGAGGATTAGGAGATGGAGCTCTGCTTGGTGTCCATTAAAACTGTACGCCGAAGCATCGGAAAGACTCGCACGCCAACGTGATGGATGTGTACGCTCTCTTCTCTACTATGCGGAGTGAAGACATTGTTATTTTAGGCGGTGATCTTTCACGGAGAATGCTGCAATGCGGCCGTCAGATGCTCTTGGAGCATGAATAATTGAGAGAAACCCTGGAGTTTAAAGAATTTATGAAATGGAGGCAGAGCAGTGTTTGTTTAAGGCAGCGGCTTTTTGAGATGGCTGTTTGGGGTGAGACGGACAGGATACAGCACCGGTGATACCGCGGTCTTTAAGGGCAGATGGAGCAAATGCATTTCATATTTTTATTGAGTGTGTGTTGTGTGGCTGCTTGGTTCATATGTTGTGTATTCGGGGTGGGAAAAAAAAGTCTATTCACCTATGTATCGCGTACGATTTTGAAATAGATTTTTTTTGCCAGAATCAATATATTTGCTTCATTTCAGTGTTTTAGGAGGTAGAAGAAAGTAACCGCTTTTATTGTTGTAGTCAGAGTAATGTGACGTCATGTTCGTTCCATATCCATCAATCAAAACAAACCTCAGTTGGCCGCAGTGAGCCAAAGTGGTAAACACTACACATCCAGTAAAGAATGGAAACACTTTCAAACATTACCAGGAAAAGCAGTGCTAGACATCACGGCTAAAGCTGCATGCTAACTCTGTCATGGACAGGAAACGTTAACGTATCGTGGTAACGTGTGGTCGAGCCGGCCGTCGCTCTCATCTCCGTGGTCAAATGGGCTGACGCTACAACTGTATAGCATCCAGATACTGACATTTATGTTCTCTGCATTCAAACGGCCCCGATGGAGCTGAACATGGATGGATAAAGAGAACGGAGCTGACGGGAGAGCTAGAGACGGACTTGGAGAAGTTAGTTAGATGTCCGGTTTTCAAAATAAGGTGTTAACAAAGAGAACTGTATATACAAAACACATCTATGGAAATAAGATTGATTGGATTATATTCACGAGAAGTATAAAACATTACATGTCCCTTATAAATTAAAAAGAAAATACCACTAGTTTGTGAGGGAAATGTCTTTATTCTTTAATTTTTTGAGTAGCTGGTAAAGATTTATTAAATAATTCCTGACAATGACTGATATATTTGACTTCAGGACATCTCTGACTACATACATGCTGAAAATCAAACATTTTTACTGGATTAATTTAGATATTTTCCAAAGTAAAAGTCCCTAGAAGTGTTTGATTCAACTTTTTTCATGGTCTAGTGTTAAAAAAGTTAACGTAAATCTCAATAAATCATAATATCGAATCACAATACTTGTAGAATCGCGATACATATCGAATCAGTACCCAAGTATCGTGATATTATCGAAACGAGAGATAGGTGAATCGTCCCTGCCCTATTGTGTACATGTAGAAGCTTGTGATGCCCTGAAGAAACCAAATGAAGCCCACTCTACAGTAACTGCTATTATTACCGTTTTAGAGCTATCAATAGAAGTGATGTTTACTGCTCCCTTTCTATAACATATGGAAGTATTCGCCGGCTACTCGACCTGTCAGAGTACATCATTGATAATGGATTTCAGCACCAATAGGTCAAAGTGTAGCCTATAGACGAGCCCTGTTGTCTAACTGCATTAGCCTACTTCCTGGACAGTCTCTAAGTAATTAACGAGCTCAGGGCTCTTACATTAAGGAAGCGGCTCTCCGCGGACCCCCGAGGACCCGTCGCTCCGGGGCCGCCTCTCCGTGGTCCGCCATAATTGTTGTATGCAAACAGCGCAAATCCTGCTTGTCAGAGGCATCCCATAGTGGGTGGTCTGCGGCGCGATGACTTAGCTCCAGTACAGTCTGGGAACGCTGCCATTGCTTCAACTCCCAGCTCTGGGTGGATGCTCAGAAGTACCGTTAACATGCAATATTAAAATGTGTTAGAAGTGTTTTGTCCTGTGGAGAGTTCATGTAGTAAGTATACTAATATCAGTGTACTAGTAATATACTTATAAGCGTACTGCTTTAATACTTCTTGGCCCACTTTTGAATTTATAAAAGTATACTTTTAAGTATACTTTAATTGTAAGAACAGTAAACTTTGAGTACACAACTAGTTTACATTTAAGTCTTATTTTGTACTGCAACTATAGTATAAGTATACAGATAGTGTACTATTTATATACTAGTAAGTGTACTACTTCAATACTTCTTGGGACTAAATAGGCCACTTTTTTAGTTTAGAAAAGTACACTTTAAAGTATACTCTCAGTAAACTACTAGTTAAATAGTTTTTATACTGCAAGTATACTAACTTATCATTTACTTATTATCAAAAGATTAAGTACAAGTATAAGCCAAGTATACTTAGACTTTTCTGTGTACTTCAGTGTGTTAGTATGAGCCAAGTTTGTGAAGTATATCTCTGATAAGTACATAAAATGTAAACTGAAAGTACACTCTCTTATTTTAAGTTTAAAAGAAGTATACTTGAATAAAGTTGTTGTTGGTGAGGGCTGGTGGCCGTGCGTGTAACTGAACATGTCGAAGGAGTTGAACAAAGCCCCGGCAGAGCCCGGTTAATCTGGCTGACATGTATTATCCAGCCCAGCTGCCATCTTTGTTATTGTTGGGAGCTCCAATGGGCTTGTCCCTCTCAGCCAGTCTGAGGAGAGGGGCGGTGACTCTCTTAAAACCGATAACGCCGGGATCACCCCACTCCGGGTGTGAGGCCGTAAGAACCGTCTTCACAGCTGCTGTCTGCCTTTTGGATCATTTATGCTCCATGTGTGACAACACAACTGGGCTGGTTGACGGGTTGAATATGGAAATGTGAATATGTGTCATGTGCGACTGTCAACAGCAAGATTTACACTTCAGGCTGAAAGCTTTACAACCACATTACTGCTGTTGTGCACTGAAAGGCCACATGCAGCGTTTTCAGCAGTGTTGTCACAGATAAGTTGACGTGGAGAATCACTGATATGCTTATTATTAGTATTAGTTTGCTCTTTATCCATGTGTGGGGGGAGTTTTCCAGTCGATGTGTTGTATCTCAACAACTAGAGGTCAGATATCTGTATAGAAATATGGTTTAGATATTTAATTAGATTTTCTAATTATCTGGGAGATACCCTGACCTTTCCTCTAGTGCCACATTCAGGCTCTGATTTTCCATGGACCAATAAGGGTGGAGAAAAAAATCACCTGTTGTAGTCAGAGTAACGTGACGTCATATCCGTTCCGTATCCGTCAACCAAAACAAACCACAGCGAGGAAGTACAAAACAGCGGAGGATCCGCGTGGATACGACCTGCACCCTCACATGTTAAATCCAGCGTGGTCAACACTACACATCCAGTAAAGGATGGAAACACTTTGGGTTTTGCAGGAAAAGCAGAGCTAGACATCACGACTAAAGCTGCATGCTAACTCTGTCACGGACAGGAAACATTATTATATCGCAGTAACGTGCGGTCGAGCTGGCCGTCGTTCTCATCTCCGTGGTCAAATGGGCCGACGCTACAACTGTAGAGCACCCAGATACTGACATTTCTGTTAAATGCATTCAAACGGCCCCGATGGAGCTGACCATGGATGTATAAAGAGAACGGAGCTGACGGGAGAGCTAGAGACCACCTTGGAGAAGTTAGAGGAAGTAGACATGTGTGACTACGTCCGGTTTTCAAAATAAGGTGTTAACAAAGGGAACTGTATATCCAAAATACATATAAGGAAATAAGATTGATTGGATTATATTCACCAGAAGTACAAAACATTACATGTCCCTTATAAATTAAAAAAAGAAAATACCACTAATCTGTGAAGGAAATGTCTTTATTCTTTGATTTTTGGGTTGCTGGAAAAAAATTAATAAATAATGACTGATATATTTGACTTCAGGACATCTCTGA